>LJPK01001220.1:0-59838 GCA_001430945.1 Amauroascus niger
CCCGCGCCATGCTCCACCCTGTGGTCCAAGTGGTGGCTCAACTGCCCCCCAATCTCGCTCGGCATGACGCTATTGCGGAGTATCCCTACCTACCTCGCTAACTACACCTGCTCTATACGGCCTGGGAGGGTGGGTTTACAGTACAAAACACGGCTCATTTTTGATTACGGGAGTGCATTCCGACTCGATCTGGCCACCCAGCATGCTCATCTGAGCCGTAGTTCTCCACAAGCTGATGAGTCTCTGCCAAGGCCGGGGAGCAAAGAAACGGTATTGATACTAGCTGGTTTTGGAACTTAAGTAAGCACTGAAGATTGGACCAAACCTTAACTACACCGTCCACAGCCACCACCAGCCATCACAGCCACAGGCCAGGCCCTTTGAGAGACAGCCCTGATTGACTTGGAAGGTTGCAACTTGCAAGGAAGCTGCTTTTGCTTCAACAGCACATGGTTGACTAGTTAACTGACCTAACTAGTTGGCTGATCTGGTGAAAGGAACACACACAAGCCGTCTCATCTCTCCCCTGGGGCTCGGAAGCCGGCACAGAGGAGCTCGGGATTGCATGTCGTCTCGGACCAAAAGAAAAAGAGCCCGCTCCTGGGAATTCACCGGCTGCAACCAACGCTCTTAACTAATTGCTTTGTCGCTCTAAATGAAATGCTACACTCATACGAAGCCCGCGTGAAGATCTAGCTATAGCGCCCTTGAAAAGAGTCCTGGTGGGATAACTAATATGCAGCCTAAGATTAGAAAATTCGCTTCCGTCCGCCTTTTTAAGGGTTTGCTTCAATCCTCTCGGTTCGTCGCCTGTCCTCATTGGTGCGGTCAGGCCAAAGAGGCTGGAACTTGTGTTCTCGGCGGCTCTTTCAAGCTTTTGCTTCCTGTTTGAAAATCGTCCACCAAGTCAGCATCGCGGACTTGGGAATCCTTCCATAGTTTCGGCTCAGCCACAAAAAAGGCACTGATAAGATTCATTCCATGTGCTTTTTGGTGTCTTAACTAGTTAACTATCCAATATGCTTCTTCGTGAGGCTGCTTACTCTCTGCCTCCATACACGCGCTCTCTTTGGCCTGAGATGAAGACTAGCCAATATTTTTCGAACGCTTCTCATCAAGCTAAAGCTCCTTGACAGTCTCCACTCTCGTATTTTATGGATTCGAGAGCCTCCTTTGAGCATTTCTCTCCTCTTGTCTCGCAATGCCTGTCAGAAGTGGAAATCAGTTCAAGCTTGGTCTTATAAGTGAATTTCTGGCATAGTTAAATAATCTTATTCCACATCCTTGAATAACAAAAGGAGGGAGATTTCAATCTCTTGAGCGAAAAATTCAAAAGTTGGAACTCGTTCTTCAGCTCCTGAATATAGGATCTATCATTCCTGTACGGAGTACTTTGATTCGATGTTCTCTTCTCGTCTTTTAGCTTCGCAGTTGTTGAACCGTTTGGAATGATTGCAGGGTCATGATATTTAAGAAAAACTCTTGAACAATAACTGCACATGAATGCTAAAATCATCGCAGGTCAATTCATCGAGTTCCCTTCCTAGCCTTGCGGCGCTACATTAACTACCTACAATGGTTATTTCCAGCCGAACGAGCCTGGGAATTAGAGGCAAAAGGAAGAACAATAGTCATTGACACACCTGTCGAATACTGTGGTGGCCGTTTTGATTTGCTTCAACGCTTGCCCACGATCACACCCCAAAGAGGAGAGAGCTTAACCGCAGGAACAAATATTCCAGCACGCTTTTTCTCTCTGTTTGTTCGATGACTTGTTTGTTGTCCCATGAGATCTTGCAAGGGCCCCCGGTGTTGGCTTACCTCAAAACTACAACGGTGTTTGCCAATCCTCCAGCTGACTTTACTTTTGGCGCAGAGGAATCCATCAGCCCTGGCCTAGGCAAAATACCTGTTGATCAACGTAAAGGACGGGACATCACCCCAGAGCGGAGGATACGGTGCTGGGTTAATCTTGAAGCACAAAGCAGCGGCGAACAACCTGTTGGAGGATTTATTCAAAACTATGGATGTATAGTTACGGGTGGGTGTTGAATTATGAGTGGGTTATCCAAGTTCGCATTGCAGCTTGGCCAGTCTGATCCATGTCGTCTGAAAAAGCGCGATTGGGTATGAGAATGCCATCGCACGTGTACTCCTCGTACACAATCTTTTAATCGTCAATCAGTTTTGCAACATTTGAACTCCGAATTACATCAGTTGGGACAATTCAATTGACTCTGCGAAAAAAAAAAAGTGCGCATTGTTTTTCGTCAAGCCGCCCACTCAAAATTAGCTTCGATCACGCCATCACCCTGATTCCTAGGCCTTCCCCGTTTCTGTCCCCGTAATCGGGGGTTGAATACAATTGGAAGGGGGTCAGTTAGAATCAACATAAATAGATTGAGTGTTCCCTCAGAGACTCCCTCTCAGTCAGTGATCGTCGCCTTTCCGAACCAACCACCCCCCTCCCTCCTCAACCGTGCACTCAGCGCGAAAGCGACCCCGCCATCCCTCATTTTGCGCGCTGGACCGACTCCCGCCCCCTCCATCGATTCTTCAAATTCCCTCACATCAGAACCTCTTGACAGCGCAAGTTATTCAAAATGTCTTCCGATCAATCTTCTCACAGATTCGAGACGCTCCAATTGCACGCTGGGTGAGCCTGCGTTGTCCCGCCCTCCCAGAGAGCTAACCCTGCTGACCATACCCGTAGTCAAGAACCTGACCCCACGACAAACGCCCGTGCAGTCCCAATCTATGCTACGAGTGTTAGTTTCCTCTGTGATATCTTGAACCGGTGATGAAGAGCTGGAGGATCGACTGTCCTAACAAATGACCGTTACCAGTCTTTTACGTTCAATGACTCTGCTCATGCCGCCAGACTCTTCGGGCTCAAGGAGTTCGGCAATATCTACAGCCGTATCATGAACGTATGTGAGAATTTGTTTGGTTGTCAGTTCTGTTTCTTTGTTGTTTTGGCAAAATGCACACGCTAATACTGACTGGATCCTCACTTTACATAGCCAACCGTCGACGTCTTCGAGAAGCGTGTTGCTGCCCTTGAGGGCGGTGTCGCAGCTGTCGCAGCTTCGTCGGGTCAAGCCGCTCAGTTCATGGCCATCGCTGCCCTAGCTCACCAAGGAGACAATATCGTTTCTACTACAAACCTCTATGGTGGCACTTACAACCAATTCAAGGTCATGCTCCCACGCCTGGGCATCCAGACCAAGTTCATCAACGGTGAGAAGCCAGCGGACATCAGTGCTGCGATTGATGACCGTACAAAGGCGGTTTATGTTGAGTCTATCGGCAACCCACGCTACAACGTTCCTGATTTGGAGGCAATTGCCCAAGTTGCCCATGAGAAGGGTGTGCCTTTAATCGTACGTAAACGGCCCGAGATTGGAAGGCTTGTACGTACATAGGGCTAACGACACTGTAGGTTGACAACACGTTCGGTGCGGGTGGTTATTTCTGTCAACCCATCAAGCACGGTGCCGACATTGTCGTTCATAGTGCTACAAAATGGATTGGTGGTCACGGAACTACCATTGCAGGTGTCATTGTTGATAGCGGTAAATTCGACTGGGGAAAACACGGAAAGAGATTTCCACAATTCGTTGAACCAGCCGAGGGGTATCACGGCCTGAAGTTCTGGGAGACATTCGGTTCCATCACTTATGCTATTCGCGTGCGTGTTGAAATTTTGAGAGACTTGGGTGCTGCTCTGAACCCATTCGGTGCTCAGCAAATTCTTCTCGGTTTGGAGACGTTGAGTCTGAGATGCGAACGACACGCTAGCAACGCGCTTGCGCTGGCTCGTTGGCTGGAAAAGAACGAAAACGTCGCTTGGGTCTCATACCCTGGTTTAAAAAACCACCCGAGCCACGAGACCGCGAAGAAATACCTCAAACGTGGCTTTGGCGGTGTGCTTTCCTTTGGTGTTAAGGGCGGTGCCGCTGCAGGTAGCCAGGTTGTTGATAACTTCAAGTTGATCTCCAACCTCGCCAAGTGAGTCATAAGTCTACATAACTAAATATCTTGAAGATGCTAACTGCATCTCAACCTAGTGTTGGCGACTCGAAGACCCTTGCTATTCACCCATGGTCCACAACCCACGAACAGTTGAGCGAAAAGGAGAGAATCGCTTCCGGTGTCACTGAAGATGCCATCCGTCTTTCGGTTGGTACTGAGCATGTTGACGACATCATTGCCGATTTCGAACAGTCATTCACTACTAGCAGCGCTGCTGGCCCTGACAAGAAAGCTCTTCCTGATCGCGTCGCTGTCGACAAGGGAATCGCGACTGATCGTGAACCAGGTTTGGAGACCGCTGTCTAGAAGGCCATTTGATGGGATTAAAACTAAGAAAAGGTCTAAATTTTACTTTTTCGACACCTTTTCTCTGTAAAGAGATACTGATGGGATTTCAACAAATACTTGAACAGTTTAACTTGTTTATGCAACGTGTCATGTGAATAAGGATAACGGCGTTTGCGAGGGAAATGATACGGTTTCCATTCCTTTATTAACAACGGGGTAGTCCATACCTAGGCAGAGATACCATAAATAAATGCAAGGACTAGAAACTCGGTACTTTTGTACTCATATACCCAGCTTCCAATACTGCAGGATTTGTTTGTTTTCGAAAAGTCCCCGCCATGTCTGCTGCACCGTGTTTGCGATACTTGACATTTGTAAGGCGTAGTTAACTCTTTATTGAGGTTGGTTTAAGGCATCGACTGGGGGCAAATCAGGGATGCGCGCCTTTTGTGTATCACACTTGTGACTTCGCCACAGTAACCTGAGGTGCTAAGGGTAGGATCCCTGTTCCGTAACTAGTTACCACGTGTACGGAACAACAATCCTGTGGGTATTCCCAGAAAACGCGGCGAGATGTCATGACTTATATGCATGCTGAGCTTCAACCAAGGAGGTCACCAGGTCAATACAAAACAGGCGGCACTCCTTGGAGAGCAAGTAGTTAGCCAACTACCGAGGGTACAGCTAACTGCGTAGAGTTCAAGCAAACGTGCTTTTTCCTCTTGCTGGGCTCTTTCTGTTAGTTAGTGGTACTTTGTAGATTCACGGGCGTCCCTTCCGACCTGTTGCGAACGAGATTTCTCGCGATGCCTAGATGAACCGAGGCTGAAAGTCCATGTGAGATCATTGTAAAAATCCGAGCGAACCAATCAGTCTTTTCGGCTGCTGCTAAGTCAGCCAGAAGTGCTGCGCTTGAAATTAACATCACATGGAGTGCGGAGCACTGCAAAAGTACCTTTGTGTCGGAGTTTGCAGTAGAGTTACAAGTTCGGTACTTAAAGAGAGTTTGCCCTCTGTCCCTTTAAGTCGCAGTTCCCGTCCATGCCCGCTAACTAACTAAACCCTATCGAGGAAAGGTCGGGACTCGGGGCTGAGGTTGTGCTGAACCGAGCATCACCGCCGCAGGAACCACATGCTGAGGAAACGACAAGCCAAACTTCTTCTCCATATTTTCTTCATTTCCCGTATTCACCCCTCCAGCAGTGTCTCGCTTTCTTTTCTCATAGATAATCTCGTGGCTACGGAGTTTCATCCTGTCCATAGCACGGAGTACTCGGCCATATTTTTTTTTTCCTTTTGAATATTATTTCTACGGAGCTCTCGTCCACCGCTTGACCCCAATAAACCGGAGACCTTCTCCTTATCTCCGCTGCCAGGGACCGTTTCTTTTGTTTCTTTTGCAGTATCTCTTTACTTGCCATATTTTGATCATTAAGAGGAGTAGAATTCTTGGAGGTATTGTGCATCATCTACAGATAATTGGTATGTAGCTCTCGCCCCCTATGAAAAGTTGTCTCACCAGCTGTTTCCCTTTCTCTTGCCCATCGGTTGGTCTTTTTCGGTCCCTAACTAGCGGGCACATGAGAATCTAGGATACTCGCTTTAACGTGACCAACTACAAAGAGAAATCTCAATAATGTTTTCATCCGATCCACCGTTTAAGGCTATGGCCGTTGAATTCGCCAAACCGGGTCCCAAAGGCACTCCAGACTCCGTCCCCATTCCCGGTTCCGAGAAGCCAGGTCGCTCAAGAGTGTATAGACATTGGAAGATTGGAAATGGAGAATTGCTTAAGACATTGGACCCCAAGGTATGTTGGACTGGAAAAAAGATGCTCTCTTATGAACCGCTTGTCCTTTCATCAATCTCGCACACATATGGGATTATCTCGGATAGGAGTAGGCAATAGAGACTGCTGTATGACGTGAACGCTAACTGAGCGCACTTATTTAGGTCCGCACCGGACATGATATGTTTGAGAGCACTGGTACGCATAGACCATTCCCGCGCTATGAATAAACCTCGGAAGACATTGAATTTGACAGACTTGAAATTGTAGCCTCTCGTCAGCCGAAAAACCCATGTTTAGGCTGGCGCCCGTGGGATCCCGTTAAGAAGAACTTTGGCCCGTATGTGTGGATGGATTATGGAACAGTTCAGAAGCGACGTGCAGCTATTGGTGCCGGTCTGTCCGAGTTACACCGCCAGCTTGGCTTCCAGGAGCGTAATCTCGGTGTTGGGCTTTGGTGTCAAAACCGCCCTGAGTGGCAACTTATTGGTGAGTAGTTCTGATTTGTTGGTGTCTTGAAACGTACAAAACTGGCATGTCTAACTTGAATAGATTTGGCTTGCATGTCACAGTCGCTATTCTCGGTTTCCCTCTACGAGACCCTGGGTCCGGAAGCCACTGAATTCATCATTAAGAATGCAGAATTGGCGTGTGTTGCCGCTTCCCTTCCACACCTTCCCACTTTGCTTAAACTGAAACCACGGCTGGACTGCTTGAAAATCATCGTCTGTCTCGACCCGTTGGATTCAAGCGATCAGGAGGGCCATTCCAAACGCGACATTCTTAAGCCTCTTGCCGATGAGGTCGGCGTAACCATTTATACTCTAGATGAAGTCGAGAAACTCGGCGCTTCGCTAAATCGTCCATATAACCCTCCTTCGCCCGATGACATTATTACCATCAACTATACTTCGGGTACCACTGGTACACCAAAGGGCGTTGTGCTCACCCACGCAAACGCCGTTGCCGCCGCGACGACCTCTTTGGCAACGGTAATGCAGTCGGCAAATGACATTGCTTGTTCATACCTCCCTCTGGCACATATTTACGGAAGAATGGTCGAACAAACGATGCTTTGGGCCGGCGGTAGGATCGGCTACTTCCACGGCAACATCTTGGAGCTTGTTGATGATTTTAAACTACTGAGACCGACTGCTCTTGCATCTGTTCCACGTCTCTATGGTCGTTTCGGTGGCGCTATCCGAGCAGCTACTGTGGAACAGTCCGGGTTTAAGGGTGCTCTATCAAGGCACGTCGTTGCTGCCAAAACGGCTAATTTGGTTGGAGTGAAACCGGAGAACGCAACCGCACATCATGCTCTGTACGATCGTATCTGGAGCAAGAAAGTTGCCGCCGGACTTGGTTTTGACCGTATGAGGTATATGGTCTCGGGCTCTGCACCCCTTGATGCCTCGTTGCACCAATTTTTACGTCTCGCTTTCGCGACAACTATCGTCCAGGGTTATGGTTTGACCGAAAGTTTTGCTGTGGCCTTGTGCCAGTCGCCACATGATTTGTCTGCGGGCCACTGCGGAGGCGTCTCTCCTGTCATCGAAGCATGCCTCCTGTCACTTCCCGATATGGAGTATTCCGTCGATGACAAACCATATCCGCGAGGCGAGCTACTCCTCCGTGGCAACTCGGTTTTCAGAGAATACTATAAGAATCCGGAAGAAACTGCAAAGGCGATGACGGAAGACGGGTGGTTCCAAACTGGTGATGTTTGCATGGTGGACGAGCTTGGCCGCTTCACCATCATTGACCGCCGTAAGAACCTCCTCAAGCTCGCCCAGGGAGAGTACGTGTCTCCTGAGCGTATTGAGGGTATTTATCAGAGCGCGTGCCCTTATCTCGCACAAGCCTTCGTTCACGGGGACAGCGTTCAGACGCATCTGGTTGCTGTTTTCGGCATTCAACCCGATATCTTTACTACTTTTGCTGGTAAGATTCTCAAGAAGACCTTCTCTCCAACGGATTTGGACGGTCTCTGCGAGGCTGCAAAAGACCCCAAGGTAGTTGATGCAGTAAGGAAAGATATCGATCGCGCAGGCAAGAAATATAAACTTGCAGGATTCGAGCGAGTGAAGAATCTTGCATTATTGCTTGAGCCATTCTCAATTGATAATGGCCTCTTAACTCCAACGTACGTATCGATAGTTACGTGGAATCAGATTATGAAGCTGACATATCTTCTAGATTGAAACTCAAGAGACCCCAGACTGTCAAAGCCTACAGAGACCTCCTGGACGAGCTCTACGCTACTGCCCCTGGCAACGGAGTCAATGAGAATGATGTCCTCCGGTCCAAGTTGTAAGAGGGTCTCAACATAAACCCTCCTTGTTTCTCTATGTTTATTTTGTGCATATATGTGTCCATATTCTTGTAAATAAGCATCTTGTATTTATTTTAGACTGATGCTATGATTCTCCGTAAGAATACCACCAACAGTTTTGAGGCTTGTAATAAAAGCGATACTCCTGAAAACGCGGATGATTATGTAAGCAATTGATATCTCCATGCTTTCCACCGTGGTGCAAAGCAAAGACCAGCGAAGAAACATTGACGCAAGGGCAGCTGCATTGCCTTTTCCGATTTTTAACCATGCATTCATCAGTCCTTTACTCGTCCATTCTGGCGTTCTCTTCGCTACTTCTTCCCCTTTCCGCAGCACTCGGTTTGACTATCACAATTCCAACCTCCAATATTCTACCGAACCCTAATGCACTCCAGCCTTCCACCCACGCGACTCTAACTACACTCACACCTAAAAGTACTATCTTGAAATCTCCTCTCAGCCGATCCTCATCGTTTACCTTCCGTGATCTTCAGCCTGGCTCAGACTCGCTTTCGTCTTCGAAGGGCCGGACGTCATACTTGCTAGACATCCATTCTCGAGACTATGTATTCGCACCTTATCGTGTTGATGTCGGTTCCGACGGAAACGTGATCGGAGTATGGGAGACGTATCGCGGAAATCCATGGGATAACAAAGGAGTAGAAAAAGCCATTGGAACAGGATCGGGCCCCGTCACCGTGGAAGCAAAAGTGTTGGGCAAACGGGAATTCTACGAGGAGCGGGAAAAATGTAGGTTATGGACTTCATTTGAGCAGATTGCTAGGATGTCTTGGAATGTTTTGCTAACGGATGATAATTTGGAATCAGTCTCCCCGCTCAGTTTGTTTAAGAATCCGATGATTCTCCTCGCGGTGTTTGCGCTCGCTATTACGATTGGGATGCCGTATCTTGTTGAGAATAGTATGTCCCCTTGGATGTCTGTCGTGGTGCGGATGAGAAAAACGCTAATGTATTTTCTTTACCTCAGTGGATCCGGAGGTGCGTGAAGAGTTCGAGAAGCAACGCGCTTCTGGCGTTCTTCCTGGGAGCGGATCAAGAGGTGCCGCTTCCTCTAATTTTGATCTTGCGGGATGGATGGCAGGAACGGGCCCTAGCCCACTCGAGGCGGCCAAGGCAGCAAGTAGCAGCGGGAGAGAGGGTGGTAACGGCGAGTCTGCTGTTAGGAGGAGATAAGGCCCATGCGACATTCCCACGTTGAAGCTGTAATACTATGATTAAGGAGTCAGTGGACACAAATTTACAGTCTCTGGCAACCCTAAGACTGCTCAGATTTCTCCTCCGTCGGTTTGCCACAAAATATTTCTGAGCACGCCTATATAACCCACCCAAGATATAACCCATAGGGGTCTCCTGAGAGTTCCCCAGTCCAACAAGTTTGCCCAAGCTTTGCATCACGTGATTACGGAATGCTGCACAGCCACAATTGGGATGTGGCTTAGCCTAGTTAACTAACGTAAGCAAGGTTGCCCTGAACCGCATCACGTCACAAACCTTGGAGTTAAGCTCGAACTAGGCTTCAGAATAATAAGTCGGCATCTATCTTCGCTCCATCCTTCATTCTCATTACCTCCCATATCCTGATCTCCAAAGGTGCAAAGTATCTCAAATCGAAAAAAAAAAAACAGATAGTTGCTTTAATTTCTTTTTATTCTCGTGACAAGAGGTCCTTTCAATGTCATTTGCCCCTCCTTCCGGCACTCCCCCACCCCGCATTCCCGAGGGGTGGAAAGCACAGTATCATGATGGATACAAAGAATGGTAAGTATCTGATTTATCACAACTTATGCCATGCTTAGCGTATGGGTATACAATGGCCTTTCTAACAATATACTTAGGTATTATATTGACTTGAGCACTGGTATCTCCCAATGGAATCCTCCACCAATGCCGACAGAGGCCATGGCTCAACCTCCATCTCACCCTCCCACCACTTCATCTACTCCACCACCATTATATGATGCTTCGGGCCCAGGAAATTCAAACGCTGTTGCAGCTGCTTCTACAACAGATCAAAAGATACGGCCGGACTCTGCTTCACAAGATTTTGGCTCGAACAATCCATACAAATCCCCATTTTACGAAAACTCCACTACGAAACTTGCAACAACGCCAGTACCCTCGGAGAAGAAAAATCCAGCATACGGTTCAAATCCAAATAACGCGGCTAATGATGATGATGATGATGCACGACTTGCTGCGCAGCTACAAGAGGAAGAAAACGAACGAGCTAGGAAACAGGGATATGATAATGTCCTTGAGGCGAATAGTACCGAACCAAACTCAAGGACTTCGCATCTACCTGTTAGCCACGAGCCCATCCCTTCGTCTCCATCCTCCTCAAGCCAACAGCAAACTCGTGGCAGCAAAGGCGGATTCCTTGGGAAATTACTGGACAAAGCTAAACACGCGTCATCTTCATCACGGCCGCATCCACCGTTACATCGGCCGACCTATTACCCCTCATCACCGCAGCCGCCGCATCAACCTGGTTACATTGGATACGGTCCCGGGCAGCAGCCGTATGGAGGCTATGCTGGTGGCTACCCACCTCAGGGTGCGGGTGGTTACTACGGCCATCAGTATCCGCCACAACAATTTGCCCACGGACAGCCGGGTATGAGTTCCGGGCGGTTTGGTGGTGGACGTGGTCGTGGTGGGATGGGAATGGCCGGCGCGGCGGCATTGGGCGTGGGCGGCGGACTGTTGGGTGGAGCACTGTTGGCAAACGCACTTGATGATGATTATGGTGATGGTTATCAGGATGGGTTTGCCGATGGAGGAGATGGTGGAGGTGATTTCGGGGGAGGTGACTTTGGCGGGTTTGATTGATTGATTGGCTAATTTGTCTTGAGATTTAAGAGGTTCTATTTCTGGTCGAGTCCATCATATTTTCATGATGCTAGCTAGCATCTTTAGATTTTGACTTGCATGTTTTATTACAACTTTCATAAGTAATTTAATTATTTGTTTACAAGCTTTGTGGTTTGTTTTGCTTGTTTTGTTATCCCTTCTGCAAGATTGAAGACCCTGCCTTTGGTTGAACATTAGTCAACTTCATTCGCAGGAATGATAGTTGAGGGTTAAGTGTTCTTTTATAAAATGTCGACCAGGAAGACAGCGGTGCAATGATTGGCAGCCATTGGCCCAACAACAATGATCTTGAGTATTTCTTCAGCCTTTTTGTCCTTTGTCACCCTTATGTTTGCCTGGAATCCGGAAGATAGCCAAACAGCCCGCGAGCTGATGGAACACCCGTTCCCGAATGATTAAGGTGAAGCGGAGTCTTCCAGATTTGTCTTCAACGACCTGCTTTTTCCAATTTTGAGAATTGTTTTTTGAAGTGAAACTGGGCTCTCACTTTCGTATCCAGTTTTATGTATGCAGTGTCAGAGAACAGCAGATCTCAGGTCAGTATGTAAACCTATCTCTGTCTCATGGGAAAGAACATGAGAGAAGCACTCTCATTCTGTAACTCGGAAACCACCTGGCAAACTGTTGTAAAAGAGATAGGAAGATCTAGACAAGGTTGTCTGATGTCGTTATCTCGCGGGAGGGGAAAACTATTTATGCGACGCCTCGGTTGAGGTGGCACTGGGCCAGTGCCCCTGTGACATTTTACCTAACCATTCCATGATATTTTGATTTTTGGTAGAATGTTGAAAATTGAAATCAATAACTACCTCTCTCAAAAACCAACTGGCATTAATTAATTAACAATTGATGGAACTGCTGCCATGACCTGAGACTGATAAACAGACAGAATAAAAGAAACACCGTGCTCAATGCAAAATCACATCTCAAAACATACAATGAGAAAAAAGTAGGAATTTCCTTTATGCTTTATCAAGAATTCAAGATTCGGATTTTCACAAGTCAGGGGTCGATTGAAATGTAATTCTTAAAGAAATTTGTCCTTGATTGTTCAAAACAAAATTGAAAGACTTTTCTCATCTGGTTCCAGACTGGCTGCCTGGCATTGTGGCATTGTAGCCTGTAGCACACTGGCTCAGTGGCTTCCAAATAGTATCATTTAGACTTTTGACAATGTGCACCTGTCATGATTCATCTGGGGTGTCTTGATGTAGTGCAGACTTGAAGCTTGAAGGCAAGCCGCGAACATCACCAATGGAGTCCAACTTCGATCTTCAATAAACGGTTCATTGGTTCAAGGTTCATAGGCTTCAAGGCAGCAGGTTTGCCATTGAAATCAACATCGTTACTTAGTCGTATTAACTTCCAAGATTGGGATCAACATTTACTGGCCACCAATAATCTTCTTCAAATTTCTCATTTTCAGTATCATGTCCATCAGATCCTAATTCAGGTGCACAATTTTCTTGAACAGAACCCTCCTCATCAGAGTTGAAGGTTAGATCAATGAAATTGCTTGGATCTATTTTGAATGGCACAGAGCTGGCTCGTCTGGGTTTTGATGGGCTAGAAAAGCTCCCTTGCATCCTTTTGCTAGGAGTAGAATTTAGACTTGTAGAAGCATCTATTATCCGAGAGGATCGCGGTGTCATCTGGGGTTGAAACGGAACCAGTGGTCGCTTTGGACTTGAATTTAGCGTATTATCCAATTTGCGTTTATTCTTGCCATGTTTTCGGTTTCGAATAATCGAAAATTGAATCAGTTTTTCTAGTCTTTCGCGAGACTGCTTATCCAACTGGCGTCGGTGACGGGGTGGAAGACCATCAAGCTGCTTGGCTTGCACTTCAGGATTTAATGGCGTAAAAGGCATTTTTTCTTTTGAAATGTTTTCAGGGCGTGCCCATGAAGCATATGGGCCATCATAATTTGGACCTTTACCAGGGCCAAAAGTGGGGTGCATAAACAGCTTCCCAGATGAAATCAATGCTACCGCTTCTTCTGTCCCAGTGACCACTTCCTCATCAATTGCCTCTCTGGGTTCCGGTTCTGGTGCTCTCTCAAAATCAAAGTTTGAGAAATCACTATCAGACGTTCCCCAAGGGGCAGTTGAGATCACGTGGATACCCCCTGAAGCATCCCCAAGAGCCATGTTCGTATAATCGGGAGAGATGGAGACGCCCATGATCTCTTGATTGAATGACGCTACATTTTCTCGCAGCACATCCTCCGGAGACAGACGAACATCCCACCGCTTCACAAAACCGTCTGATGCACCGGTGAATAACTCAAAGCCTTTGCCCCATGCAGAGCAACGGACTCCAACATCAGCCTGCTCCCGTCTAAGTCCCTGGCTCATATAATTGATCGGTTCTCCGTGTCTAAGTTTATGCAGTATAGTTCGCGGATTTCGGTGATCCCATACGTACGTCACTCCATCGGTGCAACCCGCTGTGATATAATTATCATCAGTGGGGCAAAATGTAACTTCGTTTATATCTAGAGCAGGACAATCATAACTTTGAATGACACACTTGCTATTCAAAGGATCGTAAATGCGAACTAAAGAGCGGACATCCGTGCCGTATCCGGAAGAGCGAGCAGAAACGGGAACCGTGCACCCGGTTGCATATATATCAAGGGTAGGATGCCACGCTACGTCGAATATATTTTGCGTGTTAGGGGTGACATTGAGGGATGTAACCGCTGCTTCCCCGATTTGCCAAAGGGTAAGATACCCATATTTGCTCGGATCATTATTGTTCGAAGACTCTTCTCCGGTGAATCCTCCAACTAGGAATTTGTTGGTCCGCGGGGTTGTGCCCCATTGAAGAGACGATGGCGTCATTTCAGAACACTTATCACGCCGAAAACCAAGATGGTGAGGTGTAGCCTCCTCATAATCTTCTAGCCGCCAAAGCAGGAAATCTGGGCCATCACATCCGGTAGCCACAAGTTGACTATCAAATTTCGAGACAACCATTTGCTGGACCTTTCCTGGGTGTCTGAGAGTGTTAATGCACCGAGCATTTTCATGAGTCGATACATCCCATAGTTTGACAGTTTGATCAAAACTAGCAGTATAAAGATGATTGCCGCAACCAGTCCAGTGCATTGCTGTAACTGTCATGTACAAATACGGGTCAACCATAACATAAGTGCTATGCGAATTTGGGCCTGACTGGAGGAGAGGTCTCTTGATGCGATGGTCGGGTAGCTCCTTAAGCTTACTTGTAGTAAGGTCGCCAAGTAACAGGTTATTATTTCTGTTGTATTGCATGTTGTGTTCGTCGGATTGAGCGGCAGCGCCGGCTGCGAAGCGGGTGCTATCTGGCGACCACGAAAGCATCAACACATCGTTTGAAGCGCCTGTCCATGACTTCCATGATTCCCATTTCGTCAAGTCTTCAAGACGACGGCTGATTCGAGTCCGGTTTCGATGAGTCGAGTAGCCTAATTCTCGAGATCTCAGGAGAGCCGATCGGTCGTTGATATCAAAACGAAGATGGCAATCTGACATTCCGCGAACGATGCGCAGAATGCAAGGAAAAGGATTTATGGTTTCATCATGAGCATCTTTCAGGAATCTTTGTATTTCACCCAAGTCGCGAAACAAGAGAGCATCCACATGTTGAGATAGCGCAGCCAACTTCCGAAGTGAATCAATACTAAGCTCCTTGAGGATTGTCGTTAGTTTAACCTGCGAGTTTCGGTAATGCTTATCTAGTCGTACATCGAAAATCTTCACAAGGCATCTCGATATCTTTTCAATGTACTTGTGTCCCATCTTGTCTAAAAGAGCAGAGTTGCCGTTTCTAAGTTCAATAAGGAAATCATCGACGCCCAGTTCCTGACGACGTAAATAACGTTTGAGTGCTCGAAGGTAATAGGCCTGCTGGGCGAGAGTGTTGAGATCTCCCCCTTTGTGACGATAGAGTTTTGCCGCTTGTGAAACCAGGCCTTGACTGGGAACGTCATCATCCATAGGAAAACCATTGCCCATTAATAGGCAATGGATGGCGTGGATTTCGCTTCGATCGAAATCCACGTGGAAGATATCTTTTTCTTCGGATAGATTTGAAAAATCAGTCCTGTACTCTTGATCGTAGTACGGGGCTTTGGGTAGGCCTCCTGTCTCCACAACTGAACGTGTTGTTTGTGAGAGAAGAGGCTCGCGGGTTATATGAAAATCGTTCGATTGGAAAATGACTTTATGAGGCTCTGCAGGTTTGGGTGCAGTTTCGTTGGGCGGATCGGTAGATTCGGGAGGCGACTCTGGTGTCGCAATATCTGGTTCGTCCCAATCCGTCTCATGGAAACTTGAACCATGATGGAAGCCTTGGGGAGGTGCATAGTAGTTTGCTGGGGCATTTCGTTGGCGCAATGAGCGTCTGGTAGGTGTTGTGGAACTCATATCAAGCTTTTCCGATATGACCCTTTGAGAAACAGCCTTTGCGGTTGTTGTTTTTGCTTGTTCAAAGTCTGTCTGTGTTGTTGTTGTTTTCCAGCGGGTTTTCGGAGGGGGAACACAAGATATCTTCTTTCTCTCTTGAGATGCTGATGGGATCCCTTGAATTTCAGATTGTGAAGTGTTTATTTGAGAAATAGTGTTTTGGGGAGTATGAGACGAAAAAGAGGAGGTATTGTTTATATCTTGAGAAGTTGCAGGATTTTGTCCTGTTCTGATCTGTGGATTGCTGTCATGGTGAGCAGAATGATTGGTGGTTGGACGGGGAACACTGGGGGTGTTGTTTCTCGGCTTTGTTAAGTTAGTTGCTCGGCGAAGGGGATCCAGGTGATCTGCCAATCCACTATAACCGTTCGTAACTGTCTCGTTGGGGAGTAGAGAACAAGGCTGCCTAGACCCTTCATCTTGTTCTTTAATTTGTCTCTCGTCCCATAAACCAGTCAAAGCAAGGCCACCTTGCTCTGCAGCCAGGTGTTTTGTGGTCAAGAACGGGAGATGGCTGGATTCGCCCACTTTGTCGGAGATTTCGTTTGATTCCTTCTGGATAGGTGGAGACAGGCGGAACTCAGGAACCTTTTCTACCTTGATATCTGATAGCTTGGGAGAACCAGTTGTCCCGTCAGATCTTCCGCTAGCCGCCGCCGGAGGAGATAATATTGGAGGATATTCGACTAATTCAGCGGGGCGGTCCCTTGATACGCTCAATACACAAAGTTCTGGGAAACAACCTTGTGATACTTCGTCGAATCTTGGCTCTGGTGGATTCGTGCTGGGCGGTAGAGAACATGGTGATTGTGAATTGCTGGGTTTCTTGACGTCTTTGTTTAGACTGACGTCCGGCGGAAGAAACCACTTGGGATTTCCGTCACGTCTATTCTGCGACAACTTCATAGTAGATTGAGTAAAATGAGCCCACCGCAGTACTTTATTTTTTCTTTTCATTGAAAATTTCGGCGAGAATGACAACCCCACCGTTTTATTTTTCCCGTCACCGCGTGACGCTTTAGCTGGGTCCCCCTTTTTCCCAGCTAATACACCATGTCCGTTGAACTTATTCAAGATCATCTCAGAAGACTGAAGTCCAATATCCCGAAACACTTGTTGCGATTTCGTCTTTGTCTGAACTGGTATAGTCGACACAACGTGCTCGACTTCACGTGCAGACTGTTGCTCACAGGTTTCATAGGTTTCCGTATCATTCGATATAGAATCAGTTCTGCGTTTCAACGGGTTTGCAAGTGATTGAGAAGCCTCCTGCTCCGGTTCTTGCCCAGAACATTCTGAACTCGGCAAGTGATGCGAATTGAATTTACGGAGTAGCATTTGCGTTCGTGCGTCCAGATCAGACTCGAAGTCATCCTTCTCAGGGGAGGCGCAATCCCTCAGGATATGAGGTTGAGTTTTGGCAGGGCTAATCATGTTCACTGCGCTATTCGATCCCGGAGTCCCTGATTGCTCGTCGTGTTTCTTTTTCTGTGCAGGGATATTGCAATTCCGTTCGTTTTGGGCCGCTCGAAAAGCTGCCCCCAGGCTAAGCCCACCTCGTCTCGCTTTCATAGGGCACTGCCATTTCACTCTATCTGTCAACAGATATAGTCATCCTTTCATCAAGAAGGGGGATATGCTGTTACCCACTATATTTGGGGTTGAACTCTGCCTCATTTGTTCTACGTTTCATTCAATTGAATGTAAACCGAATGAGTTGTAGGCTAGTCTCAAGAAGGCCAACACCCGCAGCCTAATATATAAACCGGGCAAGTCAATATATAGTAAGAATCCGCATCATGCTAGAAAAAACGCTCGACTTTCTTCCGCCATTGTGGTACTCGAAGACCCGGCAAAATAAGTGGGACGCAGGTTCAGGAAGGCTTGTAGTCTCGGAGTCAAAGAGCCGCTTTGAGCCTTGAACTTCAGTTTATTCCGCCTGTTCAATCCGTCCGAGTCTCCGTATCTTCGAGATTTGTCAAATATCCGACCTCGCCGCTTAAGAGAATCCAGGGATTTGACGCGTGCGGTTCTGACAAGTGATCAGCATTTCAACCCTCGATTTTTGACAGGTCTTCAGAGTGAAGACTCAAATAGCCTGGAGAAATAACTAACTACTCACCCTGGTTTATTTATTGAAGTTACTCAGTTGCTGTTTTGTCAAAGGTAGTAGATAATATTTAATGGACCGTTCAACCAAGCCCTCCCATATTCCCCCATGCAAAGAAACTTTCGAAGTCTCGCATTTCTAGATTTCACCCGTGACTTCCTAGTTCGTTAGTTAACTAGTTAACGGAGCGGATTAACTATGTTCACAACTTTGACACATGCAAGCTTGCATTGAGCCCGGAAATGGTTCTGATCTCGGATCTTTGTCAAGCCTGGTATGAAGTTTTCTACAGTGAAATCAATTATCAAATTATCAATCAAGTTAAGAACTCAAGTGAAATAGTTGCTAGTTATATTAATTATATACAATTTTTTGCAGGGAACAATCCATTATCACCCTTGTCATAACTAGTTCATAGTTGACCTTTGAACTTGGTTAGTTACTTGGGAATGTTCTTTTTTGGTCCCAAGTTCCAACTTTCTACATGTAATTTCAGTCCTGCCAACACAAGGATAGAAGAAATCCCTGAACAGATGAGATATTCCAAAATAAGCATATTCACAGATTCACCCATCAAATTCCTCCTCATTGCTAGCACTGCAGCAGCATTACAGATTACTGTGCTTATTTGCGAATAGCTCGCCTGCGAGCAGCAACCATGGTGTCATAGAGAACATCCTTGAATGCAAAGAGGAAAGCAGCTGTAAGAACACTTTGGCTGACCTTAGGGCCGATTCCTGTAGGAGAGACAAACATATTAGTGGCTTTTTAACCAAGGTTTAGCAGCTAGACTCACCCTTGTACAAACCAGCCCATCCTTCTTCCTTGATAATTCCCTTCACACGTCCATTCAAACTTTCCTTGGGGCCATCCTTGCTGGCAACATGCATTCTGCTCTTCACCGTGATGTAAGGGTAGGTAATGGAGGTAGCAAGGAGCTTTCCGAGTGCACCAAGAAAGAAAGCGTCTGTGGCAGTAACCTTTCTCCTCTTCTCTACCGAGTTCTTCAGCTGTTCAAAGAACGTGTATTGCAGGATAGGGTTCATGACGAGGATGAGCGCCGGCAAAACACCGGAGAAGAGAGCTTTGGGTCCCTCTTCTCTGAGGAGGTCCTTCAACGTGCTCAATGTCGTTTTGCGCTTCTTCTCGGGTGCTCCGGGAAGGGCCTCATCGGCCTCGGATTTGCGAGCAGTCATCCGGGTATTCACGACCCAGATCGGATTGGTGATCAGCACGGTGGCGCTGCCCGCAATGGCACCGGCAATCATCGACTCCGCCGTTGTAAGCTTCTTAGATGCTCGCCCTGCCTTCTTGGCTGCCTTCTCGAAAGCTGCGCGGGTCCATTCGTACCAGTAGTAATACACAAAGTTGGTGACGCTGATGCCGAAAAGGGCGGACTCGAGCCCGGCATATAAGCCTTTGATGCCTTCTCGTTTGATGATGTGGCGCACCGCATCGATGCTGGACGATTGTGCCCGTTTGGACTCGACCTGCGCTCTGGTTGAGAGAGTGATCAAAGGGTAACTATTCATAAGCGAGAGTATCCGTGTCACAACTAGTCAGCCAGAGCACCCAAGAACGGGGAACATAACTAATCGAGTATGATAGTTGGGGATAAACCGGAGAAGCGCACGTCAAGATCATAGACAAAATCCCGCCACCTGCTCCAGCCAAAGCGTGCGCAATGTTGTCACTTTGTTGCGCTGCCATAGCGACCACTTTTGGCTTCTGCGCTACAGCGTTGTTTGACTGCGACATGTCGAGGTTGTTCAAGGAGAGAAATTTATGTAGTTAACTTGGGGGATGATCGTGGGATACAGACAGTGAGCGTATAATAATAATGATCAAAAGAGCAAGTGTCCAAAATACAGTCAAGGAGCAGTGATCTATGAAGGTCAAGCGAAGCAAAGGAGCGGATAGGGTTTTAGGAAAGCCGATGAACTCGTTTGATTCCGACGCAATATCTAGGTAGGTAACTAGTTATGGGACAGAAGGAAAGACTAAAAGAGAATAGAAGAAAAGTTTTTTTCTTGGAACGCGAAGGCTCATCGCCTCCTTTAAATTTCGCTTCTCACGCAAAATATCCAACGCTTCACTACCGCTTGGGGCTGCACGAGAATACATCGGCAGCGGAAATGTCTGGGTCTGGGTTATCTGGGCCTTGCTTCATATGAACCCCGTTGCCGCGCGATGCCTCGGCTTTAACTTGCTCGTTAACGACAGGCCATTGGCCCATATAACTAGTTAATTGGCTGAACTTTCTTCCTCTCCCTACCATCGCATCAGATGCCAGCAAATAAAATCATCTAGCAGACATGAATTCTGTATTGAATTTAATATGCCCAAGATTGCATATGTTTGCAGGGGGAATACGTAGTTTAAACTAAATGGGTCAATTTTGAAACCCGAGCCTACCTTTACATTCCGCTTAGTTTGCCGCTTCATAGACGAATGCTCCGAATATTAGTTGTTGCAGGACAGGCCAAGAAGATATCCTGTAGCTATAACTACTCTGTAGAACAATAATAATTGCAAAAAGTTGAGCAACAGAGAGTTCATTTTCATTCATTTGTTGGTACTCCGTATTCCATGCCAATTCACCACAGACTGCAAATAAGCCAACAAGTTCCGAGGCAGACCCACTTTATTATAAGTCATAACTAGTTAATTCTGTTAGGTAATCCAGCTACCCCTGCACGTGACCCAAGCTCCAGCCTGCCTGTGAATAGTAGCTTGATCCTATAGACCCCAATCAACAACAACTGTATCTTCTCTTCACTCACTCATCATTTTTAGTTCAGATTAATCAAAAGGCTTTTGTTGATCATATAGAGCAGTAGAAGCATGTGGGAGTCGCGACACCTGACACTGTTCAACAACTTCTGACAAAGCAATTAAATCACTACAAGTCGGCAGCCGTGGGATTCGCGAATATGACATTCCTGACTATTTAGAGCGACATAAGGAGCAGAATAAAGTTCTTTGACTACGGGCTGGCTCGAAATTTCACCTAGCTGTGTGAATATAAGGCAGGGCAAGTTTGCTTCACCGCCAGGTTTCTGTCCTACTGCATTCCCTTCACATCGAAATCGAGATTTGCGCCTGTTCTCATTCTAAACTGAGCTCATATGTCTTGTAAGCTCGTGAAAAAATTCGTCTATACCATGTCTTGCACTGATCATATTTTGGAAGACGACGATGCATTTGCTGGATACAGGTGGTCCTACTTCTCGTCGAACGGAGAAGGTCCACTACGCTTACGAGCCCAAAAATTCCTTGAGTCCACGGATTGGGGTTCTCTTATCGAGTACGCGGCTGCAGAACGGAATGGAATGAAATGCGGATTGCTACCCGACATTGGCCTTGGCTACAACCATATGGTCCGCATTGTGGAATTTGCAGATCAGGTGCGGTGGGTGGCAAGACTCCGACTGCCAGATCTTTCTCAGGCGAGAGACAATCCAAGTAGTGCAAGAAGCGTTGCGGAGTACAACACAATTCGACTGGTTCAGAGGGAAACCAAGATTCCGGTCCCACAAATCCATGCCTTTGAAGGCAGCCCCTACTCTAAGGTCAAGACACAGTTTATGCTGATGGACTGCCTGAGAGGTAACGTGGGAATGGATCTTAATATGGAGATTCCTTCTGAACACAAAACGTCCGTCTTTGCTAGTCTCGCAGAAATCCACGTACGCTGTGTCAACTCCCTAAATTCTGTGTGAAACGTTATTCTGATGCATTCTTTAAAATCTAAGATTGAAATGTCGACAATACAGCTGCCCAAAATTGGGACAATTGCCGGTATAAATGATGATGGCTCGTATCGTCAAGGCCCTATACCAGGCCTGGGCGGCCCTTTCGAAACAGCTGCCGAGTTTTTCAGGGCATGGTCTGCTAACGTTGAATTTGGTCTATCGCAGGATCAACTGAAAGAAGCGGCCGGCTCGTTCGCCGATGAACTATCAGCCTCCGCCTCGTCCTTCAAGCAGTTGGTCAACGATTTAGCAGGAGGACTATCCATCCGTAACGACGGTCCATTCCCATTATGCCACGGTGATTTCGGTCATAACAACATTATTTTTGACGATAAATATCGCTTACTTGGAGTTATTGACTGGGAAGGGGCATTCGCGGGCCCGTGGGAGATATCAGGCGAATTTCCATTGACCCTATCTATAGTCCCGCCTGTTATGGATGTGCCATGGAATTACGATGAGAATGGTCTTCCAAAAGACGCAACGATAGGCAGCGACTTGTGGATCGAGAGGAGTACATTGCAATGGTAGCAGATGGAGAGAGACGACGGGGACTGGTAGAGGGATATAATTTATCGTCCGCGTTACGGGATACTAAACGGCAGTATTTAGCATCTGCCATGAGACTGTACCAAAGAGGTAAGCCAGGGTGGTACTCAAAGGTGATGGAATGTTTTGCATCACCTTCTGAGGTTGAAGTAGACTAACTAGCTGGTTATGTGTATTGGCATACACTCCCGAATGTCTAGTCATTGATTGTCAAGGTGAAGACTGAAGTAGATGTGTGTGTATGGACTCTGGAGTATGTATGTTTGATTGATGGGGGCAGTATACTTATTGAGACTACTGTTTACCTTACAGAAAAAAGCTTTGCAATGTAGATTCTAGTTAGTAGTTATATGAAACCCTTGAATGGTTACTATCTGATCACCAGGTTCAAACAAGCACCACATGAGGTGACATTTTGAAGGAACACTTCGAAGATCAAAAGTACAGTTCAATGTGCTTTCCAACTAATAATTGTTACTAATCCTTAGAAAAGCAAAATATGTATTTACCTATGTCTTGAACTTGATTTGAACTGCAAGGATATAAAATCACACTGTGAGCCTCATAGCAGCATGACGTAATGCGTGAAAATGAAATTCAAAGGACGGCGGCCAAAGAAGGCTGTATCAATCAGCTAACTACAACCATGGGCCATAAGAAATACCTAGGATAGGGAGATCAGACCAACCTGACCATATTAGGAAATAGGTTGATGGCAATAAGTAGACAAAGCTACAGCAACACCAAAACACATGAAAACAGGAACAACCCATTCTAAAACAAGACCAAGGAAAAAAGGGAACATAATCTTGACATAGAGGAATTGTTGGGGTACGTGACATCAAGAGATACTGTTTGGCGTGACATTACATATTCATGAAGTTGTCATGGGTGTAAACCGATGCAAAAAACAAGCCCAAATTGACAACCCATTTAACAAAGTACCCATCACTGACACCAGCCTCATGAAATCAATCCACACCAGAGGAAGACCGTAGCACACCCGTATTGAGAGGCGTTTCAGAAGTATTCATCTAATTAATTTAGCAGCATCCGCCAGCAGACCCTGATTGAACCCCTTGGCCTTGGCCAACTTGGACAGTAGGTTTGTTGTTCACTGTAGCAGTACCCATGCGTTCCTTGATTTGCCTGGCCATGGTCAAAAAGGCCTGTTCAACGTTGGATGCGTTCTTGGCGGACGTTTCGAGGAACGGAATACCGAGACTGTCAGCGAATTCCTAGAGACGGGCAACTCGTTAGATTTCAACTCAACCTTGATGATTCATGACAAGGAGGGAATACTTTTGCAACTGTGTATTCGACAGCCTTTTTGTCCTCCATGTCGCTCTTGTTGCCGACAAGGAGCTTGTTAACACCTTCAGTCGCGTAACGATCGATTTCCTGAAGCCACTGTTTCACATTGTTGAAAGAATCCATATCTGTGACATCGTAAACAACACAGATACCATGAGCTCCTCTGTAGTAGGATGATGTAATCGTTCTGAATCGTTCTTGGCCAGCCGTATCCCACTACAGAGGCATAAGAGTTTAGTCTCTGGTGCCATACGGTACGATTCCTAGAAAACAGTACGTACGATCTGCAGCTTCACTGTTTTGCCATCCAGTTCAATTGTGCGGATTTTCTAGGGACACATACGTCAGCACAAGGTTGCATATGGTTTGGAGTCCCTGATAGCTGGTAAACGGCTGGGTGGACTCACGAAGTCGACACCGATAGTAGAGATATAACTCTCCGTATACGTATCATCGGCAAATCGAAGTAACAGGCAAGACTTCCCAACACCGGAGTCTCCGATGAGTAGGAGTTTGAAGAGGTAATCGTATCTGAGTCGATTAGTGTTGGTGATGCAAGGGACATCGTCATCAAGAGCAGAAATAACTGGAGCCGAGTGGGAAAAAGGTGGACAACTCTGTTTAAAGGCTCATCCGTTAGTTATCCCAGAGCCAGATAGAAGATAGCAAATATGCTGCTGCTTCTCGATATCCAGGAATGATGATGACCTACCACTCAGGATTCATAATGAAGGGAGTCTTAAGAGACAACTGAGAGTGGGATTACTTTGAATAAGGGACCAAGTGCAGTAAAGTTTCCCAGTAGGAAATATCAACCAGCGTGAGAAGATGACAAGATGCTGAAGAAAGAGCGTGCTATTGCAGTTGGTTATGTTGAAGGAAGGGAACATAATTGGGACACTTGAGGTTGTCAGCCGTTCTTGAGCTCAACCTTCCTGGTGCGCTAAACCCAGTCTAGAACTAGCGCCATTTTTAGAAACCCCCATGTTTGGCAGGTGATGTTGTTCAAACCACATGCGACTTGCCGTCTGGCTTTTTATCTCAGTCAGCACATGGCAAGCAGGTGGTTAGGAGAGATGAGGTCTACAGACACTGTGCAGGCAGGTATTTGACTTCATGATTCAAGCTCGCACCGCATGACTATCCAGGTATAGTTATATCTACAAAATGCGCACCCTTGAAATATTTCCCTCGATTTACAGGAGATGTTTAGACATAGTTGTGAGCCTTCAACCATTCGGAAACTCCCTTCTCATCCCTCTCTTTGTAGTTGGCATTTGTTCGAATGGTGTCACGGACGACGAGCAAACCACGGTCAATTCCACCCTGATCTTTGTCTTCGAAGAATTTGGCAATGTCCTTCTCGGTTGAGTGGTCGGCGAACTTTGACAAACTCATCCGAGTGAATCGCTCGTACACAACCTTGTTTGATCCCAATCTCTGCTCAACACGAGCCCAGTTTGCTTTAAGCCACACCCAAAATGCATCTCGTGCTTTGGAGTTTGCTGCTAAGCCTGCCCCGCCGGTATGGATATCCTGGGTGGCAACACTGCCGGAGAACAGGAATTCAAAGTAATCTTTTAAAATGTCAGGGTTCCTAGTTCGAGCGAGCGAACCGACGCAGATTTCTTTTCCATCAACCGAATCCGTTTTGCCGAACTCCTCTTTAACCGTATCGTACTCTTTTTGTCCACCCTCGGAAACGTTTATAGTGAAAATTGCACTTCGAAGGTTTGCATGAATTGCACTCTTGTCCTCACCTGATGCCCAGGCATTGAATCGTCGTTTGGCCTCGGCGATAGTTCTATTCCATACGGTGAGCAAAAAGTGATGACGCAACTAACAATATAGATGGAAAGACGTACCCCTCGTGACCAGCGTGTCCGGCTGCGGAGATGAGCAACTGACGAAGTTGGCCAGTAAGGTAGTCCTCATTTGGCTTAAATTCCCAACCAAGTTTTTCAACTGCTGGCGTCACAAGTTTGCGCACAAAATTCTTCATACCGGTAGAAATTTCTTCGTTGGCAGAAAAGACTGATCTGATGTAGCTCAGAGATGTAACAAGTTGCATCCAAACTCTAATTGTACTTGTCATTAACCTTTATTTCTCTTGAAATTTCTTGAAGGAAAAAAAGAGAGGGTGCATTTCATACAAGTAGTTTTGCTCATCTTGGAACTTCTCAACAAGAGCCAGAGTAGCAGCGGTGTTCCCTTCTCCTGAGACAGCCAAAGCAGCGGCATCGCCAATAAGCCCGATCTTGTCTTCGGTACTTAGTAGATTTCGAGACTCTCCGAGTTTAGCCAAGCGTTCTGGGGAATAATTAGTTCGGTAAAAGCCGCACTGGTCTTTGTTAAGCTTGTAAAAATCTTCGTTGATGTCTCGAATGACATCGGATTTCGTTGTCAGATTACGCGGCTCTGCAACTGTAGCCTGCGGTCCGGCCTTAAGGCCAAGCGGGATCCACCACAGGGTCTCGTCCTCCTCCTTTTTTACGTCGCCGGAAGCAAGGAATCTCTTTTGAGCAACGGTAATCTGCTTGGGCTCTTCTGCCACAGTTACCAGCGGGAAACCAATCTTTCTGATCCAAGGGTCCTAAAGGCTCGTTAGCTTTTTGATATATAATAGAAGTAGGTGATATCGAACCATGAAACTGGTCACGTCTTTTCCAGAAGCCTCGCTGAGAGCAGACCACAGATCATTTGTTGTCGCATTGCCTTTGCAGCATTAGTAATTCAAATGTCTGCGAAAAGGTGTGCATGTAGTTTCGCATACCATAGGCATGGGCTTTCAAATATTTAGCAACACCTCGCAAGAAAGTCTCTTGACCCAGATGGCCGCTGAGCATGCGAATGACAGAGCTTCCCTTAAGGTAGCTGATATGGTCAAAAATCTGGTCCACTTCAAGCGCATTTTTCACAGGTACTTCAATTGCATGTGATGCTCGCAGGGAATCAAGTTGGAAGGCTTGTTGCACTCCTTCAGCCTGTGAAACTGTTAATGGTGAACATCAAGAGACTAATACCTTTGGCATTTCTTACAACAAAGCGAGACCAGACATCCCATTCTAAGATATTGCATCAGTGTTGAGTTCCCAAAAGGCCCGTTTAAAATGTATACTGACCAGGGTAAAAATGGTCCACGGCGAGCCACCCGACCCATGTGGCGAAGCCTTCGTTGAGCCAAAGCTCGTTCCACCAATCCATTGTAACAAGGTTGCCAAACCATTGATGAGCCAATTCTAGAATACTGGTCAGCTATACAAAACAACATTACTGGAATAGTACGATTCTACCATGTGCAACAACGTATGCGACGCGAGTCTTGAACCGATCATCGGATTTGCCTTCCTCAAAGAGCACTGCAGTTGTACGGTATGTAACGAGTCCCCAGTTTTCCATCGCGCCCATAGCCTACGGTGAGAATGATGTTAGTAGCAAATAGAGAAATTGATTCTCCCAGTTTCCGGGAGGTCTAGAAAAACTTACAAACTCGTGAACGGCAAGCAAATCGGACTTCGGCAAGGGATAGTCAATTTCGAAAACTTCAGAAAAGTAATCCACGGTTTTATGCGCACACTCAAGAGCAAACCGAGCCTGCTCTTTGAGGCCCCTAGTGGTGTAGACACGGACTGGGATTGGAGAGCCGTTGTATTTGCGTTCGGTATGCGCCTCAACGTATTCGAAATCACCAACGGCCCATGCGAGAAGCTATCAATGTCAGTGAGATATTGATATATAGATAAACGAGTACATAAAGGTTTCCTCAAAAATCGCCAATAGGAAGGGAAAATACTAACATAAGTGCTCATAATAGGAGTTCTGTCGAAAGAGACGAATTTAAGGTCTGGCTTGCTTCCTTCTCGAGTACTCTTGATAGGCATGTTGCTAATGGCCACCAACTCCTTGGGGACTTCGATTTCAAAATCGAACGTTGCCTTCAAGTTCGGTTCGTCGAAACAAGGAAAGGCTTGTCTGGCATCACAGGCCTCAAATTGGGTGCTTAACATGTAGTAATTGTCTCCTTCTTTGGGGGTGCCTGCTGCCGGGGTTTCGGATGATTGGTATTTAGCCCTAGCAAAACCAGCCATATGGTTGTTCATAGTCCCGGTAAATTCAAGCACTAAGACGGAATCTCCTTGATTAATCTCTTCAGGAAATTTGACGACGACACGCTCAGAGGTCTTGTCGTAAGAAATGTTGGAACTATTGACTGATTTCGATCCTGTATACCGCCAAAATACATGAGAGACACGCCCTGAAGACCTTCTTTCCATCTGGCAAAGAGCTTACCATCTTTGGAGGTGATTTTGGCAGTTTGAACATCAATTGCCTTGACATTGAGCACAACTTCCGAAGTAGGTTGAGTGATTTTGGCGTCGATCTTCACGGTACCGTTGTAGCCCCAGGAACCACCCAGCTGGAGATTATACAGGGAAATTGCATAATGAGATGGCTTTGCCCTATTCAGGATTAGAAACCAATAGTTCAAATACGACAACAACGCGGAGTCAAAGACTCAGAATATAGAGAATAGCTTACACGTCTGGCAAAACGTCCCTATCGTCTCTAGCCATTATGCGAAATGCGGTTGAACAGTGTCGTTTCTGGAACAATCCCAAGCTTGAATGAAAAGAGCTTGAACAGGTTGATCCGTGAGAATGAACGATGAGAGGGGAGACGAGAGGAGGTGAAAGAGCCGGTGAAGATATGCAGCTCAGTGAGCGGAGGGGTAAGAGGGGCACCAGTGGCCCGAAGGAACGCTTCAATCCATGACGTTTCACTCCCCCGTGAATAGCCTTTTTAAATCCTCGTTGAAAAAACCCACAGCATCTCGAGGTTCCATACCCCGATCCGAACATCGAGGTAACTACAGTACCAGCCTCCGGTTGGAAGAGCCCTGGTCAGAAGTAGTAGTAATTTGGGAGATCTGATACCGAGTGGAGCTGGCACGACAACAAGCTTCCTTTACAGAAATTCCTGGGAGCAATTGGAAGTCGGAGCTTCCAATTTTTTTGGACAAAAAAAAAGAACACTACGGAGTAAGACTGGGACGCTCGGGAATGCTAAAGCCCAGTCGAAAAATAGCGGCTAACTCCAATTCCAGGATCATCCACCAGGCTGCAGCAAGGATCGAAACAAACCAGCCAGTGAGAAACCGTGGTTGGGGTGCAAATCCCCGGACTCCGGCGCTTTGACTTACTAACCGAAAAACACTTTTGCGGAACTCGGAATTCAATTAACAGATTTACCCACCCGCGATGGCTGATTCAGATCAAGAATATGTTGCTGAATTTCATTCCGACGACCATGATGACGATCTTGGTGACAATGACGGGAGTGATGAACTAGACACTCGCAATGTGAAGGGAGGAAAGTCCAGCCGCGCTCGCGGCAAACGGAAAAAGCAGCGCGATGGCCATGAGTTTGAGGTGGCAAGGACATGGGAAAGTCTGGTAGAAGGGGCAGACGGCACCATCAGCTCGACCGTCGAAGGTCTACTAGAGGCAGGGAAAAGGAAAAGGTAATGGGAAACAGACCCTTTGCTTTTATCCGGAAGCCAAAAGGTTGACAATAATTGGGATACCGACAGGCTCTTGAGGGACACGACGCCGCTTCAGCGTGGAATCATACGGCATCTCGTCCTCATCCTAGATCTGTCAATTGCCATGTCAGAAAAGGATCTTCGCCCTACACGCTACCTCCTTACCCTTGGTTACGCCCAGGAGTTTGTCCTTGAATTCTTCGAACAAAACCCAATATCCCAGCTTGGAATAATTGGGATGCGGGACGGTTTGGCGGTGAGAATCAGCGATATGAGTGGGAACCCTACTGAACATATCCTGGCGATACAAGCTCTAAGAACGAGAGATCCTAACGGCCTCCCGAGCTTACAAAATGCGCTTGAAATGGCTCGCGGGTCATTATTGTAAGTTTCACGCTGAGCCAACCCATGTGATGCGTTTCGGACCTTGCACTAATCTTTTTAGCCATACACCAAGTCATGGAACCCGTGAAATTCTTATAGTCTTCGGAGCGCTCCTCTCATCTGACCCAGGCGACATTCACCAAACAGTTTCCTCACTCATCACAGATAAAATTCGGGTGGGAGTTGTCGGGCTTGCGGCCGAAGTAGCCATATGTCGAGAGATCTGCTCAAAGACCAACGCCGGCGATGATAGTGGCTATGGCGTAACACTCAACGAGCAACACTTCCGGGAGCTCATGATGGATATCACAACTCCCCCCGTTACTCGCTCACAAAAGCAGGCCGTAAATTCTCTCCTGATGATGGGGTTTCCTTCCCGTACGGTGGAATCCGCTCAGTCCCTATGTGCATGTCATTCAAACCCATCCCGAGGAGGCTATCTTTGCTCTAGATGCGGAACTAAAGTTTGCACATTACCTGCCGAATGCCCCGCATGTGGGCTGACTTTGATACTTTCTACACATTTGGCTCGGTCATACCACCATTTATTTCCTTTGATCAATTGGATTGAGGTTCCCTGGAAGAAAGCCTCAATCAGTTTGAATTGCTTTGCTTGTGGCAATACCTTCCCACCTGTCCCACCACGTACTCAATGGGACGGGCGTGAAGGCATGGTGAAGGGGATGTCAGTGAGTAGCAGGTATGAATGTACCGTGTGTCATAATCATTTTTGCATTGATTGTGATGTGTTTGCACATGAAGTTGTGCATAATTGCCCTGGATGCCAGAGTGGAAATCTCAAAATGGACCAATCAAAGCGGAGCCAAAAGAATGGGGTTGGAAAAGTTCTTGCTGGCTTGGATGACATGGATACAGGATAATTAGCAGATTGAGTGCATATTTCCCATCATTTTGCTACATATATTGTTCAGCAACTGCTGCATTATTTTGGAGTTCTGGCACTTTAGAGGTGAAATAAACATGGATGTTACAGAAGTCAAAATCAGGCACAGCCCGCAGATAAAGCGCATCACTTTTTAGAGTACCTAGTCCACTGGAAATGCCTGAATAGGCTTAATTAGCGAAATGTGAAAATCGGAGAACGTGTCTAAGTTTACCTACAGTTGGATGTTGAACGGAGAGTGAGTGATTTTGGATTCTGGGTGCCAAGACTGAAAAAGCCGAAGGGCGTAGAGTGCTGTTCTAGCTGCAACTCACTGTGATGAGGTCAACCTGTGGGTTCACTGAGGTCGGCCCCTGAAGACTCCGACAGTGCTCCTATTTGTCAGCATAACAATATTCATCATCGGGCTCCTGCCACTTTTGGATGTAGCTCACACTCACGGCGACTATAAATGCAGAGTTATGTCCTAACTACTGTGGTTGATCATGCCGCCCGTCGGTCCCTCCCATGCTATCAATCCTTTTATGGGTAAATCTGTCCAATTACCTCAAATTGGCTGCTCAGATGGAACAGCAGGCCTTAGTTCCGCAGCCCGGTTACTGCAGAACACCTAATCTTTCCATCTCACGGGAATGGCAGGTTCTGGGGCCTTTCGAAATCGGCACACGAGGTTAGTGAATCTTGTCCTTGGATTGATGCAGACAGGTGTAAGCCAGCCCTTGATCCTGATACACTAGGTACTTTGAAACACAGAGGCAGTATGGGGTGCAGATCCTCTTGAGACAAAAGGTGGATTTCGAACGATAAAGTATGATCCGGCAGCAGAGTTCCCAACCGCCCTTGGAGAAGCTGGGGTTTGCCGCTGGACCACAATACTTGCAAGTGAGCCCGTTGCTGTTGAGGGTTCCGTGAAAGCCACCCTCCGGTTCGGATTCCGCGAAATTAACTGGTCATTCTTTCGGTCGATTTATGGTTGGTCGGCTTTGCAGTATCAGGCTTGGGCTAGAGGGAGTGTAACGGTACTTGGGACTTCTCCTGTTACCTTCGCAATATACACTGATGGCCTCCTTGAATTCCGAATCGATGGGGAGCTTTACTTTGGAGGAGATTTATATTCGTATCGACGGGCACCATTGATTCTAGAGCTTGACCCGGGAGTTCATGTCGTTGAACTTCGCTTTTTCTACGATGTTCGGGCTCTTGGTGGAACTGAAGACCCGCAAGTTACTACGACAATTGAATTCGAAGCAATCCCAGAGCGACTGAATATTGATTCCAAAAACATGTTAGTCTCAGATGTGATTGACGGAAAGCTTGCGAGTCCGTATGCAACCGTGAATATACATAACGGGATGAAAAATGCTGCCCATATTAGCTGGATTAAGCCCACTGGTGAAAACGTAAGTTCACTCAGACACTCAGTACGTTCGGAAGCTAAATCTCACTTATACTACAGACATCTCTTCCTGAATTGATTTCATTAAATGGATTTTCCTCTGTTGGTCCTCGCCAATCCCGTCCTCTGGCCTTCAAAGTTGTCTTTTTGGGTCAGATCCCGGCTCAGTTTTCCATTGAAATTGGGTACCGGACGGGCCTAGATCGACAGTTAGAAGTGGCCAAAGCCATTATATATCTCAAACACCGCTCAATTTCTGAACCGCAAAAATTAACGTTTCTTCACCCCAGCAACATTGTATCCTATGCTATCTTGCGGCCCCCTCCTAATATCTCTTGTCATGCTGATGGAAGCAGCGGTCTTCCTCTACTCCTTGGTCTTCATGGCGCTGGTCTTGAAGCGGATAGCAACGCTGTCCGGCATATGTTAGATGAAGTGTATGGGCTCTGTGTTTGGACATTGTTTCCAACTGGCGTGACATCTTGGAGCGGTGATGACTGGCGTGCGTCCACCGCGTTCTGTTGCCTTCTTCTGCCTCCCCCTTTTTATCTCTTGTCCTTGGATTATTGGATAGCTGATAAAACATAGATACATGGGGCACTGCAGATATCGAGGCAGCTCTTGCTGCCATCCCCGATTGGATCAAGGCGATGAACTGGGAAGGCCCAGGTATCTTACTGGATAAGCGGATTATTGTTGGGCATTCTAACGGAGGTATGACTACGTCAGCCTGATAACTGGATGACGAGATTGACAAAATTGATAGGCCAGGGAACTTGGTATCTCCTTTCCCATCAACCGGACAAAATATTGGCCGCAGCTCCAGTTTCAGGGTATACATCTATTGAAAGTACGCTCCTTCGTTGCGTCTTTAATTTTCCGCAGCTGACCATGTTCGTAGATTATGTGCCATTCCATATGTGGCGTAATGCAGACGCTTCGTTGGCTGCAGTTCTAGAATCCTCCAGAAGGAACTTCAAACATGAGCTACTCACCGAGAACTTTGCGGGGATCCCTATTCTTCAACAACATGGCGCTAAAGATGACAATGTCCCTGCGTATCATTCACGGCTTATGCATCAGTTAACCTGGGAAAATGGGTGGATGACCCACTACCATGAAATTCCCGGGGCAGGTCATTGGTTTGAAGGTATTTTAACGACTACGCCCTTGTCGGATTTCTATCACCGTCACTCGAGAAGGTCCCGTAACAACCTTCCCCAAAGGTTTTCTCTAATTGTTCCCTCGTCGCCAGATATGGGTTCAAAAGGAGGTATCCTTGTGGATCAACTATGGTCCCCAGATCGATATGGCCGTATAGATGTGGTTTGTGACCCATCACAACAGCTCTGGCGCTTGAAATTGCGTAACATACACCGTTTCCACATTGTTTCACAGGGAATCCAATGTGAACAACCAGAGACGATCTTACTGGATGGCACAGAGCTCCCATTCCTACCCTCGGCTAGTGAAGACAACATGACGTGGTACTTTCAGAATTCCTCTGGACATTGGCAAACGTCTCGTGAGGGCAACTGGCGCGGCCTATCGGAGCGGTATGGGCGGCAGATTGGGACCATTGACGCCATTCTTCGAACCAAAGGCCACTTGACCATACTCTCACATTCATTAGAAAGTGAAAACATCGCTTTGCAAATTAGTCGCAACCTTTTTCAATATTTTGCTGCTGACTGCGAATTAATTTTCAAGGCTTGTGAGGGTGCGCATGAGTTTCGTTCCTGGTCGGCATCCGGATCGGGGAATCTTATTACTGTCGCCATCGGCAACGAGTTAAAACGTTCGGAACTTGCTACTTTTCCAATATCCATATTTGACGGCCATCTAAGGCTTAAGAAACCCGATGGGCTGACTGATATAAAATATGGATTTGAACCAGGCTTGGGTGCAATATTCTTGCGCCCTCTGGCGAATGAGCGCCTGGAGCTCGTAGTTTGGGGTGCCGATCGAAATGGTTTACAGCAGGCAGCCCGTCTTGTTCCCACCCTTACTGGGGTTGGCCAACCCGACTTTGTGGTTTTTAGCACCTGCTGCCGCTGGAAGGGCGTTGGAGGAGTTTATGCAGCCGGATTCCTTGACCACTCCTGGCAGATATCCCGGGGGTCCTATCTCTCATAGCACCTTAGATGTTCCTATTCCTGATATCTTATTACAGGGTGAATGACATGATGTTTTCAACGTGCTGATTTAACTGTTTTTCTGCTCACACTTGGTGATGCTCTTGGGAATAAACCCATTTTGATACCCACAACATGATCATGTCCCTCACCCACTGCTTCTTCATCCATACATTTAGAACTACACATTGGTTTCAAATATCTGGAAATTGCCAGTCATGCTCTGCCAGGCTCCGCCCGGTTCCGCTAGGTCCCGCCAGGTTCTTTTTTCATCCGCCAATCTCACTTGTCTAGTGTGAAAGGAAAAACACGTCAACGTCCATTTTTGGAAGACGTGTGTTTATCTTTCTTCTCTCTGAAGAACAACTGTCTTCTTACATCAACTTTCTTTTATCTCTTGCCATATTTTGCTTTATATTCTCCAGTTTTAGCAGCTTTTGAGAACAGATCTCAGCTCTGAATTTCTTCAGACCTACATTGCTCTTATCAAGGGCGGACAAAATAAGGCGTTGTTTTATACAGCGGGAATAAAACCTGAAGGTACGGGCCTGGCTGCCAGTCATCTCCCCTTTTTCTCTTTGCAGGAAGGAACCTTGGCTGCTGCCTCACACTCCCATTTCCTACCTACCTACACGCGCCCCTCCCCCTCCCCGGCTCCCCGCCTTCCCTTTGCGTACAGTGTCTGCAACCCTCGTTCCTCCTCTTCAGTCCTTACTGCCTCGCGCTTTCCCACCCAGTCATTCCCGTTCACCACTCACGCTCTCTACTTCTTTCCTTCGTTTGCCCGATTCTGCTGTATTCCTTCCTTTCTTGCATATGTACGCCCGTTCTTTTAGGGATTTCTCGATCTTGAAGACATTGTCTGCCTTTGCTTCGGTTCAGCTGCTCACAACATCGTCACATCTCGCCTTGCCTTCTTCTATGCGTTTGTCTCGTCTCGTTCTTGTGTCTTTTTGCTTGCATACGCGTTGAAAGTCCGGACTGCTTTCTATCTCCTCTTTCCCCTTCTTCCAAACCCTTCTTTTACGCTGCGCGTACTCATACTCTACACGCAATTACACAGAGGGGATCTCACTCTCAAGTGGCTACAATGATGAACTTTGTGGCTTCGAATACTCCAGCTGCGTCTCGCAAGCCGTCTATGCAGCTTCTAGGGCCTCCAGAGGATAATCCGGTATGCACCTTAGTGAAAAACGTGTTTATCACCTTAAGGAATACTCCGGGCTAATAATCCATGCCTGGTCAAAGCAATACACTATGGCGGATTCTTCTTTGAATCCACTTGTCACCTCCAAGCTGGGAAACCTCCAGGCTTTGTCTGTCAATGACGACAATGCGAGCAAGGTACCATGTGAAGGAAGGATTACAATCTAAGCAAGACCGTGTGCTAACTTGCAGATTTACAGAAGCTTGATCCAACTCAACCCTCTGCTATGGATAAGATTCTTGCCAGGCTTTCTCCAAAAAACCATGCTTCCGCTGAATCTCTTAGTGGGGACAAGACCACATCTGGAGAACTTACCCTCAGCGCTTCAGCTAAACAGCTGTTTGTTGCTGACGATGCTGTCAGTGCAGCGGCAAAAGGCTGCGGCGGACAAGATAAACCAGATAATGAGGAGCTAATTCGGTTGCATCAAGAATTGATAGCTGCTAACTCTCGCATTGCCATGCAAGAACAAGAATTAGCCCAAACTCGGGTTATCAAGCATACGCTTGATCAAGCGATGGGTCCTCCATCTGAAGTTGATTTTGGAGGGAGAGAAATCACTGAACAAACTTTGAGCACGCTTCAACATGCATTTAACAGTTCATCTGCTCGCCCATTTAATAACCAGCGTCAGGATTTTTGGATGAACCAAGATGATGCCCAATCCGACATCTCAGAGGCTGTTTCCGCCGGTGGATATAATCAGACCCGGGGAATTTGGAACAATTCAGCCGCAAACGCTGCGGGGTTTCGTGATCTTCAAACGACTGGAGTTGCTACTTTTGGCCACAATTGGGGCAACCAGCTCACTCGTCAAGCGAGTTTGATGTCTAATCAACGAGTTGCATCAGGACCGGGTAGCCCGCCCTTTGAGCAGGCCCAGCCGTTTCCTCAAGGAATTCGTCGCTCCGTCACTCAAGTTAATCGTGGCGGTTCATGCTTTCCCCCTCAAAACTCACCATGGGGCACTTTCAACACCGGAGCACCTACAAGCGCCTTTCCTCGTGTTGTGAATCAGCAAACTGGATTGCAAAGCGGAATGTTTAATGTGGCCCCATATCAGCCTCGCCCGATTGGAACTCCGCTTTCCCCAACAGCTGCGGAGTTTACCTCATTCAATAGTGGCGCATGGACACCAACAGTAAGTGAATAAATTCTTCTAGAGTTCCTCGATCATCACTTACACATCTATAGACCAATAATTCTCAGACATATGTGTCGCCACTTGAACCAATGAACTACCGTCGTTTACTGGATAAAAGTGTTTCGTGTGACTGGAAATATATCGTGGATAAAATTGTTTGCAACAATGACCAGCAGGCATCGATCTTCCTGCAGCAAAAGCTTAAAGTTGGCACTGCAGAACAAAAGTACGAAATCATTGAAGCTATTGTTAACCAGGCCTATCCTCTTATGGTTAATCGATTTGGAAATTTTTTGGTTCAGCGCTGTTTCGAGCATGGAACCCCAGAGCAAGTGATAGCTATTGCCAACGCTATCCGCGGCAATACCTTGAGTTTGAGCATGGATCCTTTTGGCTGTCATGTCATTCAGAAAGCATTTGACTGTGTGCCAGAAGAACACAAAGCAGTAATGGTGCATGAACTACTCCGCCGAATCCCGGAAACCGTAATCCATCGATATGCATGCCATGTTTGGCAAAAACTCTTTGAGCTTCGCTGGAGCAACGAGCCGCCCCAGATTATGGCTAAAGTAAATGAAGCACTTCGCGGTATGTGGCATGAAGTTGCCCTAGGGGAAACGGGTAGTTTGGTGGTGCAAAACATTTTTGAAAACTGCGTTGAAGATGAGAAGGTTCGGCCCCCGATGCTTCTCTATTTATCATTACCAATGCTGACTTACTGCACAGCGCCCGGCTATCGAGGAAGTTCTTGCCAAAATTGACCTTCTTGCGCACGGCCAATTTGGCAATTGGTGCATCCAGCATATTTGTGAGCATAGTGCTCCTCATGACAAAAGCCGTGCAATTGAACACATTCTTTTGTGGTCTACCGACTACAGCATGGACCAGTTCGCTTCTAAGGTCGTTGAGAAATGCCTTAAGATTGGTGGTTCTGAATTTCTTGATCGCTACCTTGCTAGAGTTTGCACAGGTCGTCCGGATCGCCCTCGCATGCCACTGATTGATAGTAAGTTGGTTCCGCATAAACGCCAAACGTAACGGAAGCTAATTTACTATGTAGTCGCCGGAGATCAATATGGGAATTACTTAGTTCAATGGATCCTGATGAATGCTGCAACCCATCAACGGGAGCTTGTGGCGAGTCACATCCGGTAAGTAGGCTCCTCTTCTTGAAAACATTGCTTTGTACTTATTTGTGATATAATAGCAAACATATGGTTTCCCTTCGCGGATCTAAATTCGGTTCTAGAGTTGCTATGCTCTGCTGCAACCCAAATCACGTTACTCGACCAGGCCCTGGTGCTGGGCTTCAGGTCAACCGCTTTGCTACCCCGAACGAGGATCGATTTGCTTCTGGTATTGCCGGTAGCAACAGATTCAACCGCGGTAATCAATGGGGCCCAAGCTATGCTCCGTTCCGTTAAATCAGCCATGTTTTTCTTTCATCGGCGCTCATCTGGCGGTGAAAATAATATCTCAGTCAGGTGCCTCGCGTTTAAACTTGAGAAAAGGTTCAAATATCGAAGTTCGATTTACGATCAGCAAAATTTCTCTTTTCTAGGATTCTCGATACGTGGACTCATGCCTGGCCCAACGCTAAGTACTCTTCAATTCTTTCATCTGGCGTTGGTTTGTTGGAGTCGTTGTGACCAGCAATCCAATCTGACCCCTTTTCTTTAGTTTATTTTTGCTTCTGTTCTTTTTCTTTCTTGTCTGGAACTACTTCCATTTCATTCACTTAAATTGCCATATCTCCTGTGAAGATGATCTTATCCTGAATGATTAATGGCGTGGGTGGTGCCTACGTGCTTTGGTTTACATACATGAAGGACCTAGTTCCCTTATGTTTCGAGGTGTTGTTTACGAGTCAGTGGCATCTTTCTATTCTTTTACCGGCTCATTCCCCATCCTACCAGGGTGGGTGCTGTCAAATCGTCCGTTCACCAGAAAAGCCTTTTTGCTCTTGGGGCAGGGGATATGGGATGTGTCGGTCAATTTTTTTCTACTCTCTTTTAATTATCCGTTTGTGTATGTTTTAGCCTAACAGGAACCAATATACAAATAAAAATGCGTGTCTATGTGCCGTTTCGAGAAAGCTCTTGGGAATATGAGGAGACAGGAACAGGGGCGGATTCAAGCATCATGGTCCGGCTAACACACAAGAAATCATCGGTAGCGATAGAAAAGGGCTTTTCATGTTTGCCAGCCCTTGCTAGCGAAGAGAACCTTATCATTTAACATAACAGATACCACGTCCAGGCCAGGAAACTCCAGGATAGCCTGGGTATCAGAAAACAAGGGGAGCCATATCTTCCTGGGATTCAAATGTTGTCAGTGTACGGCCACAACCTTTTAATGTGCTTCCTCCTTCACCTTTTCGCCCAATCCTTGGTCTTCTATTCCCGTCATGCCACGGTCGGCCTCTTCTGGGTCGGAGACTTCTAGTTTCTCCCAAGGTTTCCGTCTCCGTGTTGCTGTGCTAGGGCCCTCTTTTCCAGTCAGGATGGTATCTGGGATTTGTTGAATGCCGGGGATTGGTTGACCTGTAGTGATCAGTTCGACTATGTGAGCGAAGGAGGAAGGATAAGCGGGCTGTTCTTGGGTGGTGGTGGTGGTAGTGATAGTGGAGGTTGTCGTCGTCGTTGTCGGTGGCGGTGATGGCTTGGGGAAATTCGAAGAAGTGGTTGGTTCTGTGGGCGCCGGTGTCTCTGAAGAGGATTGAGCACGGGTTTGAGACTGAGATTCCGAATCTGCGGGGAGTGTTTGCAACCAGGCTTTGTATGTGAGGAAGTCAAGTGGAGGTTGGATGGCGTGTTTCCTAATAGTATAGTAAAAAGAAAAAGAAAAGGAATATTAGTCTTTTGAGGAGGAACGTATTTTGGAATTCATCCTGTTTAACGGGGGGTGTGGGTGGTGGTGCTCACCTTGAGTGATAGAAACATTTGGCTTTGAGGACTAGATCATCCGTACGGTTGATCTGCTCGTCTGTTGCTGGTGTGCCTGGCTGCCGGAGTATGGCGGCGAGACCGAGCTTGAACTCCGGGTCTGTCGTGAATGGGTACGAATGTAGTTGCTGATACAGGTCTGTGGAGGAGTCATCGGCCTGGTGGGAAGTGCTCTCCGCCGGGAGAGCGGGGCTCGCCATCGTCCAGAACGATGTGATTGGAGTCAAGCGACAGCTTCGGGTGATTTGCTCAAGATGATAGTTAAAAGAAAGAGGTAATTAGATTTGGCGACCGGGAAGCCACGGCTTGGAGGTTCGTTCGGTAGGTTGCTTGCGCTGAGGGCCCCGAGATATAATTTCCGCCCCGCCACCCAGGCTGTCTTAGACGTATGGGGGCGATATCTATGGGTTGAGATGTAGAAGTGCAACTGAAGGCTGGAACAAACATTCGAGCTCGAGGGAGAGATTGGAAGGAAATCAACTGCAGTTAACAATTATCTATGTACATCGAAGCTCCACGATACTAGTTATTACGTCTAAGAGGCCAGTTCCTCGGCACAAAGAATAGTTAACTAGTTCGGAGATGACTCTCAACATTCCACACCATCTCACAACCACATTTCCAGTTTGAGACTCATCCATTTAGAAATAAACCTGGAATTTAAATCAAATGGCTATGGTCTTAAATTCTTTGGTAGGCTGAAGTATGAACAGTTTGAAGTCAAGGGTCCAGGATGTCTTTAGAAAGGTAACTAATTCGATCACTAAAGATCCCCTTGGGAGCTGTTAACTCATAAACCCATAACTCCTCCGTAGTTACACCGTAGTTACATGTTACACAGATTGAAGTCTCTCGTCACCAACAACAGAGAATGTAATAGACCAATTGCTGCCAATGTAAACTAGTTAGCACTGCTCTTTTGAAGATAGCCTAAATAACTGTCCTTCCTAATCCGCACCAAAAAGGTGTCTTTCATGCACTCCGGAGCAAACCCCCCCCCCATACGCAAAAAGGCTCCGAAAAGCCCAGGAGAGCGGGTGCGCGGAATTTTAAGTCAATTTTAGAGTTGGAAACGTGGGTGAGCCAGCCCAATCAGCACCTCCACGAGCCCCCGGTGCCAAGGGCTATTTAAATCCTTTTAGCCTCTTTCTCCCCTGTTGGTTAGTTTATTTATCATCTCAAAAAGACAGTCAGAAATGATGAGACATTTCGAACAATTTCGCAACATGGTCTCCTTGGCTTCGTGACTGCAAACAAATCTGCCTTGCTCGCCTCTGCAGTCATCCCGCTCCAAGACGCTGACGATGAGTGTTACTGCAGTCCTTCGCTCTATGCAGCATCCGTCCCTGAAGCAGCATTCTCAAATGAAACCCCCCGGCTCCGATGGTACCTTGGACAGATTTCCGGCCATCGATGACGAATCTCTCAGCGTGCCCGGCGATGCGAACATTCCACTACCAACGAATAACCTGAGATACTCCCCGGACCCCATGTGGCTCCCACGGAAGAATGGGCCAGTCTCTCTCGGTTTACCCAACACACGAAAGCAGCGGCCTCGGAAAAGTATCAGTGAGGCTCTCGGGTCGTTTAAAAAGAGGAGCGCGAGCGTCAGCGTGAATGCACAGGAACTGGCGCACGCGTTGAAAGCGCCGGTCTCCTATGAACTGATTGTGTGTCCAAATTCCTTCCTTTACTCATCAATTTTCAATGCGTCGACGGGGGGTGGGGCTAACACATTTGCTGCGATTTCCAGGGACTTTGCATGGTGTGGTACATGACATCCGCGCTCACGAACACTTCGTCGAAAGAAATCCTCAATGCCCTCCCGAAACCCATCACCCTCACTATTATCCAATTCGGTTTTGTTTCCACGTCGTGTTTGCTACTCGCATACCTGGCGTCTGTGTTTCCCGCGTTAAAATCGAGCATACCGGCCCTGAGGCATGGGATTCGATATCCATCCGTCGAGGTCATCTCCACTGCACTGCCATTGGCCCTTTTCCAACTCGCAGGGCATATCCTAAGCTCCATGGCAACCTCTCAGATTCCAGTTCCCCTCGTGCACACCATCAAAGGGCTTTCTCCTCTTTTCACCGTTCTCGCCTATCGCGTCCTTTTCCGCATTAAATATGCGCGCGCCACCTACCTTTCACTGGTGCCGCTTACAATGGGGGTGATGCTTGCCTGCTCGGCTGGATTCTCCACCAATTTCTTCGGTATCCTGTGCGCGTTTTGCGCCGCTCTTGTGTTCGTTTCTCAAAATATCTTCTCCAAAAAGCTTTTCAATGAATATTCTCGTATCGAAGCGGAAGGCCAGCCGCTCACCGGCAAAAAACTAGATAAACTTAATCTCCTGTGCTACTGCTCCGGTTTGGCATTCATTTTGACTGCTCCGATCTGGTTCTTCTCCGAGGGCTACCCCCTTTTCAAGGATCTCCTTCAGGATGGGGCCATTGACCTTACGGAAAAGAAAGATAGCTTGGATCATGGACCGCTAATTCTAGAATTTGTTTTCAACGGACTGTCGCATTTTGCGCAGAACATCTTAGCCTTTATACTCCTATCGATGATTTCACCAGTCTCCTATTCCGTCGCCTCTTTGATCAAGCGTGTCTTCGTTGTGGTGGTGGCAATTGTCTGGTTTGGAAATTCCACCACTCCGATTCAAGCACTTGGTATCGGGCTCACCTTTGTTGGATTATATCTATATGACCGCAATAGCCACGAGGATGCAGCGGATCAACGGGCGAATGCGGATCATTTCCACTCTCAGAAGCCGATACTCCCTCTGAGTGTTATAAAGAACTCCAACAATACGGCTTGGAGTTCTAACGGTTATGCCTTCCCTCCTATAAAAGAAGGCCCGACGAATGGCTATGTCTCGGCTTCAACAGGCAATGCAAAAAAGGATGATACTGAGCATGGACGTCCACGCAAGAGCAGCGCTGTTCGGCCGTGGATGCCACCGGGCACGAAGCAAGAATCGACGTGGCAGCCCGGTGATTCCGTGCAACGTTATATTTCATGAAGTTTCTAATAATTGCGCATATGTGTATAACAAAGGTCGGCGTTTATAAGGGCGGTACAGGAGGGTTTCGGGCCCATTATATCGAAATGGCGTTCAGCATGATGGCATGAATCCGGACTTGATTAGTGAAAAGTAAATAATGGATAGATCTGATATCATTTTTGAGATAATAGTCCTAATCTGTGGACAAAAGTAAAAATCACTCGGCTACCTGTAGATTTGAAGAGCCCACATTCGAAACCTCTAAAAAATATTGAATTCTCCTCTCCAACTGTAGATAATCATAGATTTAAAAAAGGAAACCTCTCAAACGTGCAGGTTTCATTCGTGGATTTGACACAAGCTTACTGCCTGGTCGACGCGTGGATGTAGCGACCGTCGGTAAGGAACTGTTCCATAATCAGGCCCGAAGCGAGCCCTTGGACGCTCCAGCTCGGCGCAAAGAGTCTGTTCTGGGACGATGCTGTAGAGGAAGAAGAGCCTAGGATCTCCTTCAAGAAGGAATACCTCTCCTTCCTACAATAAATCATGTCCGGAATGAGTTATTTTTTCTAAAGAAAAAAAAAGAAGAGAAGAGAAAAAAAAAAAGATTGGAAGACTTTTCAACCTTCCCGCTTTCGCAAGAATCCTCGGAGCGGGGAATCAATTTTTCCGCCGCCCATCCGCCGAGCCAATCCGAGGCTGCTGATTTGTTAACTAAGCAAAGAGGGAAAGTTGAGGAAACCGATTCACAAAACAACGAAACGACCTCGTTCTTCGTTTCCCGCGGAACCTCGTCGCCATCACGCCCGATCCCCCTCCCTCTAGCTGTGCTGCCCTTCGTCACCTCTTTTCCCCCTTTTCCTATTGTGATATCCTCTTCGTCTCTTCACGATGCGGCCGCAATTGTTCCGTGCGGCGGCCCGCTCGAGGAGATGGTCCAGACTCAATTCCTCTCGTACTTTTGCAACAACTGCCCCTCGACCTGCGGAGGTTGAGCTCACAATTGGTCCGTGATTGCAATGATTGGCTTTGCAGTGAAAAAAAATAATTGTGCTGACCGCTTTTCTTCCTTTAGATGGAAAGAAAGTATCGATAGAAGGTAGTTTGGAACCTCGTGGGTTACTTTTTTTAAGCGCAGCTTATATGCTAACGCTCTAATTGAAAGCTGGATCGGCTCTGATTCAAGCCTGTGAGAAGGCTGGGGTGACAATTCCAAGGTTCGTATGCCCAATATACCCCACATTGAGCTAGTCGGTACTAATAGCGCTTGCAGATACTGTTATCATGAGTAAGTGCATCTGCAACCCGCATTACGTTGGTCTACGGAATATGCAAGCTGAACGGATGATTAGAAAATTATGCGTTGCAGGAAATTGTAAGAGTGTCATTTTTTTTCCCGGTCCGGAAATCTGTACATCAATGTTAACCTCGCGATGTCCAATAGGCCGTATGTGTTTAGTCGAAGTGGAACGAGCTCCCAAACCGGTCGCCTCCTGCGCATGGCCTGTTCAGCCTGGAATGGTGGTGAAAACAAATTCTCCTCTTACACACAAAGCTAGGGAAGGTGTTATGGAATTTCTACTTGCAAATCATCCGTTAGACTGCCCTATTTGTGACCAGGGAGGCGAATGCGATCTGCAAGATCAGTCCATGAGATATGGTGCCGATAGAGGTCGATTCCACGAAGTTGGAGGAAAACGTGCCGTGGAAGATAAAAACATCGGTCCTTTGATCAAAACATCAATGAATAGATGTATTCACTGCACCCGATGTGTCCGCTTTGCAAACGACATTGCCGGAGCTCCAGAACTAGGAACAACGGGACGAGGAAATGACATGCAAATTGGCACCTATCTGGAAAAGAACCTTGATTCCGAATTATCCGGAAATGTTATTGACCTTTGCCCTGTCGGAGCGCTGACCTCGAAACCATATGCATTTCGAGCAAGACCATGGGAACTCAAGCACACCGAAACCATTGATGTCCTGGATGGCCTAGGCTCAAATATCAGGGTTGATTCGCGAGGAATGGAGGTCATGCGTGTACTTCCGAGACTCAATGATGACGTCAATGAGGAATGGATCAACGACAAGACTAGATTTGCGTGCGATGGCTTGAAGACTCAGAGACTCACTACACCTCTCATCAGGCGAGACAACAAATTCTTACCTGCTACGTGGGAGCAGGCGTTGACTGAGATCGGAGCAGCCTACAAGCAATTAGCTCCAAAAGCCAACGAATTCAAAGCCGTCGCTGGCCATCTTATCGAAGTTGAATCTCTCGTTGCTATGAAAGATCTAGCAAACAAACTCGGCTCCGAGAACCTTGCACTCGATCAACCAGGCGGTAGCCAGCCTATTGCACACGGCGTCGACCTCAGATCCAACTACCTTTTCAATTCCAGAGTCTACGGCATTGAAGAAACGGATGCTATTCTCCTTGTTGGAACAAATCCTCGCCATGAGGCTGCTGTCCTCAACGCACGTATCCGCAAACAGTGGCTTCGCTCCGACCTGGAGATTGGCCTCGTTGGCGAGCCATTTGAAAGCACCTTTGAGTTCGAGCATCTCGGCGACACTTCTTCCGCATTGAAGACCGCCCTTTCCGGGCCTTTTGGAAAGAAACTGGCCGCTGCCAAGAAACCTATGATCATTGTCGGAAGCGCAGTTGCTGAACACCCCGATGCCAAGGCTATTTTTGAAATGATCGGTACTTTCGCAGATAAGAATGCTGCCAACTTCAACACCTCTGAATGGCAGGGATACAACATTCTTCAACGCGCTGCATCTCGCTCAGGAGCTTACGACGTTGGGTTTACAACGCCTTCCCCTGACGTTGCTCAGACTACTCCCAAGATGGTTTGGCTCCTTGGCGCTGACGAAATTAGCGAAGCCGACATTCCCAAGGGCGCTTTTGTTGTGTACCAGGGCCACCACGGTGACCGCGGTGCTGAGCTTGCTGATGTCGTCCTGCCAGCAGCAGCATACACAGAAAAATCCGGCACTTACGTAAACACAGAGGGTAGAGTCCAGGTTACACGAGCTGCTACATCACTTCCTGGAGCCGCCAGAGAAGATTGGAAAATCATCAGAGCCGTCAGCGAATTCCTCGGCGCGAAACTACCATACGATGACATTGAGATGCTCAGAGACAGGATGGAAGAAATTAACCCTGCTCTTAGAAGATACGACATTGTGGAGCCCACGTCTTTAAGCCAATTGAGTAAGATTCAACTTGTTGATCAAAACAAAGGGTCTAAGCAATCTGGCGCTCCTCTCAAGAAACCCGTTGAGAACTTTTATTTCACAGATGTTATTTCTAGAAGGTATGGCCTAAAAGGAAATTTTGTTTTGTAATAAGGAAACTAACGGATTTTCCAGCTCTACGACCATGGCACGGTGCTCAGCAGCAAAAGAAACAGGAAATCCAGACAACAATTTCATGGCTCCCGGCGAACCATCACCACAATACTTCGTGGCTCAATAAATAGATCAAGTCGTCCTCTTTTTTCTACTTTCTTGCAGCATTGATTTATCTTCATGTGACACCACTATCATGTCCTTTTCGTGGCTCCGGCGTTCTCATTTTTTTTCGTTTTGCCTTGCATGTTTCATTTGGCGACTTTGCAGAGCCCAATGGCTCAGAACCCCTTGTACTCCGGACTTTTGTCTATCTCTGTGTCTCTATTTGTATATAAGAGAGGTTCAAAATTATGTGAAGGCTGCGATTTGTCCTTGAGCGATGTGATTGCTTCTGAAGTTAGGCATTTTATTCTCTCATACTGATAGAGTAGCTAATATCTAACTGGGCGGGAATGATTCACTCAAACTTAATAACCAAAACAGTCCGAATTGATGGAAATGCAAAATATATAAATTTATATGACATGTGAGAAGTAGTTCCCTTATAATTCATCATCACTTTCGGTCTCTACTTCATCTTGCTTGCCTTCAGAAACCGGTGCTGGTTTAACATTTCCGCCTCTTCTGGCAAAAGGCAATTCGCGACGAGGAGGCGGCGGGCTTGCAGATGGTTTCTGAGCTCCACGTCCACTGCATAATTTTCCTGCTTTATTATCAATCGGCGTGGCACGACCTTTACCTTTCGAAGGCACAGGAACCGATACATCTGGCCTGGCATCGGGGTCTTCGTCCTCCGAAGCTGTTTCTGCATCTTCTAACGGCTCGGGAGTCGATTGTCTGTCAGATTCGGTGGCCGTTTCATCACCTTGAGGCTCATTCGCCTGCTTGTTTCCGGTGTTATTCACCTTTCGGTCTACATCCATTGTGTCAAAGGCATCTTCGCTTTCAGAGTCGCTTGGGGGCGCAAGTGCTTTGCGTTTCGACTGCCTGCTCGTTCCGGCTTTTCTGGGATTTTCTTCCGCGTCTGCAACTTCTAACTCGGGGACTATCGTGCGGTCAGTCACAGTCGGGCGCAAATCCTGAGCATGAAATTAATTAAAAAAAAAAAAAACGCTCTCACGCGGCTCACCTTTCGCAGAGTCGACCTTCGCAGCAGCTAAAAGTCGCTGCTGGTTGCGAATTTTTAGTTTTTTCTCGTTCAGAAGTTGGGCGAATTTAGCAATGAGCTGGTTATCATGTTCTTTTTTGGCCTGGATCAGCTCTTCCAATTGGGAATTGAGCTGGTTGATTGTATTTTCCGCGTCGCGATACTTGGCGTTTAAAGAAACTATTTCTGTAGATAGATCGTTTGCCCGGGCGACAGCAGTAGCAGTCCAGTCAAAAAGCTGGATAGCCTGGTCATCGTCCTGCTGGAGCGTGATTGAGCCTAGGCGTTGCTAGAGAGATGAGCTAGTTGTCAGCGCGGCTGGTGACGTGGACCATTGAGATGGGGTAGGGTGCCAATGCAGGAATAACACACAGTAATAGAATCTATCCGCTTTCGGAGTGTTATTGTGATTTCTTTATCGCCCTCTTCTTCTTCATCCTCGCCGTCTATTGATTTAACCGTCGCAACTGCCTCCAACCCTGTTGTCCAGTTTTCCGACCCGACAGCGTCCTTGTTCTGGTTGAATACGTAGGAGAGGATTCCAGACCACTCTTCATCACTGCCACGATAGTTTTTGGCACGTAGCTTGCTGATTTGGGACGTTTTGACTAAAACAATCACTGTGTCAACTGCTGTTTGGAGAGGAGATTGGAAAGGGAAATGTGCAAAAGTCACTGTCCCGCGCGAAACATACCGGAGCCGGCATAGGGGTTTTCCCCTTCGGTAGCAACGAGATTGAGATCGAGGTCATTCTTTCCGGACTTGGAGGCCTTGACCAGAACAAATTCGTCCCGGCTATCGGTGCGTGCAATGCGCAGGATCGTCTCTGTAGCCATGTTTTGAAGTTGCGTGCAAGCAATCAGCCTCGCAGGAACCCACTCGTCAGTTTGCTCTGCAGGTCAGTCATTGACGATAAGATCACTGCACCAAAAAACAAAAGCAACAAACTGGGGCCGTCTAAAGCTTCCGCTGCCTAGCCTTGCAAAAGAAAAAAAAAGAAACACTCTTCCCGAGACCCTCTGCTGGCTGCCTGATGGTATTTGAGACATCGTAACATTACATGACATCAGCGGAATCTTACAAAGACGCGCCCAGACGATCGCTTAGGCTCGAGCCGCCGAAGCGCGTGTGTGGCTCGTATCGTAACCCCCGTAAGTTACTGTATGCAGGGAGCAACCACTCCCCCCCCCCCAGCCTCCTGTGGTAAGTGCCGGGCCGCCTGCCTCCTCCCCCCCAAGGAGACGCCCAAGCGTTCTGCTGATCCACTGAATAATCACAACCTTCGCTTTCTTCCCCTTTTTTCCCAACATCACAAAGGATCGTTGTCTGGAGACCGTGGCCGTTCGTTATTCTCTCACAATCAGTTAAGTCCTGACATATCTTCGGCTTTGTGGTCTTCCCTTTCATCTGTGTGGGGAGTTCGACTGCAAGCAGCCTTCTTCAAAGCTGGGAGTTGCAAAATTCGATGTTTGTCTACGACAAGGACCCCAGCAAATCTCGATCTCCTTCTAATTCCGCATAAAATCAGCTTTGTGTGGAACTGAAACATTTCATGCCGGCCTTTATGTGAAGTGGAACTACCCGTGCTTTCTTTTGATACTTGCAATTTTGGACGTTGCGACACTAAAGGCCAGTGCTCAGTTACCCCAGAATTTTCCTTTTATTTCCAACTCTAGCCCAAATTCTCTCCAGCGGATCATCGAAACTAGTCCGTCGCATCGCAAGGAATGACTTCCCAGCCTCTTTTTGCGTGTTTCGGCTCAGACGCAAATAGTATACGTTGATCTACAAATCCGGTTTTGCTCCAAGAGAGAGAAAAAGAGAGAGAGAAACAGGTTCTAGCGATCAGAATTGGTGGTGGCTGCGACCATTATACTACAGGATGGATGTCTCTTCGTTGCAGCTGCGCAATCCCCAAGGCGAGGTGGTCGAATGCTGGGACGACGACGAAGACTTTCAGTATGGCGATGAAATCTATTTTCGAACTGCTTCTTCAGCGACCTCGGTCGCTGGATCCTCTGTCCGACCCTCTGGCCACCGAGATTCCATTTCGTCTCGTCGCTCCTGTAAATCCGACCGCGATTCAAACTACGGCGATGAAGAAAGCTGGCAATTACCACTGAACGACCATGACGAGTTTGGCACTGAAGATGCTATCGCGTCTGCGAAAAATGCGGGGATTCCAATCCCCGATGGGATACCAAGGACAGCACTCTTAGGAGGAACAATTAAAAGACTAGGTGGTCGAAAAGAAAAGAAAGCCCTGGGAGACGACTGGTCGGAAGATCTAGATTTGGTAGGACTAAATGGAGAATTACAGCTCAGATTCAAACACGAGGCTACCTCCCCGGAATCGTTACTGCATCTCAGTTCCCTTCCAACCAGCCCATCGAAGTCTCGAGATCTGGAACTCTTCAATGATATCATGAACCGTTCGCATGCGCTGAAACCTTTGTTCAACGACTTAGATAAATTTAGAGATACCGAGGAGGATGCTTCGTTTGAGGATGTTCCAACCATTAAACTAGGGAAATCCCGGCCCCCGCCAATCTCGAACCTATTCGCAACGTCGACATCGACGGAACCCAGTGCTCAAGACGAAAACATTGAAGCTGATTTCGTGCTCCCCTCAGATGGCGAGCCACTTCGTCTATCCATGCGGCAGGAAATCTCTAAGACTCCTGACGCGTTTGGAGACGAATTCGATGCTGAATGGGCTGAAGGGAGCATTGGTGTACGATTTGGTGGAACAAACAGGGAATGGTTCTCGGCTCATAGCTCAACTATTTCTGCCTTGAGCCCAACTATTTCTAGTTGCTTGACTGCAGAAAGTGAGGAGGAAGGATTCAACGACCTTGTCCTGCCTGACGGGCCTTTAGACCTCGGGAAGTCATTGCAAAAGAGGCAAGAAGCTGCACCACCTGCGGACCAGGACTTTCCTCTTGAATCCGATGTCACAAAGGAGCCTGATCCTGCTGCTGATGACTTTTTTTCGGGAATCGAGATTGGCGACGGAGGGGTGTTCGATAGCGAAAAATTAACTCTTAATCGGAATATTAAGCGTAAGGTTGAAAGACCAGCAAGCCCTGCCAGACGTGGAGCGACAACGATCACGTTTACAAATCGAACGTCTGGCACACGGATTCCCAGGCTGTCTGGACTTGAAAGACCGCATTCTACCCAACTTGAACCTGTCTCAGAAAGCGGAGCGCCAGTGTCCAAATTTGTCCGCCCTACTTCTCGGCTGAGTGGACATGCTACACATTCGTCTTTATCAAATATCTCGGTCTCAAGTGCCGGTTCGGCGTCGTCCAACCCGTCAAGCCGCCGACCTACAAGTAGTAGAGGCTCGAAAGAGACCGGTTCCCAGTTGCTCAAGGCTAAACGATCAATACCGAGCATGCGGAATTACTCTACAGGTAAGACATCGGCACGACAAAGGTCCCCTGGGCGACAGGAAAACAGTGGGACGACCCGATCCACCGCATCTTCTCGCCCAAAAACGCCCGTTAACCAGACGACCACTGAAACTCGTATCGGGTCCCAGCGACGTTCCCATGCTCCCTTTATCCCAGCGGGAGCCTCACCCAGCCAGTCACATCACGTTAGCTTAAAATCCAGTAGGCAGTTTCGTCGCGCAGACTCAGATAGCTCCGGAGATATATTCACCCACCATAGATCAACATCCCGAGTCTCAACCTCTTCTGCTTTATCTGACACTACTCGACGTGGAAGCACTGATCTTCCTGTATACTCTTTTTCGGCTACGGCGAAACACACCGTCACCAAGCCGAACCGGAAAAGGCATTTTGGAGATGGCACAGAGCTTGATATATTTGATGACCTTCCAACTTCAGCGACCACTGAAAGTAAATATGTCAAGGTCCCTATCAAACGGGGGCCTCCGCGTGGCCTGCGAAACAGACTTAGTCAATCAGGCATTCCTATAAACCCGAAGACCGAGTCTGCGGGTTCCTCTTTACCAATGAGTCCTCCACGCCAGGATTTCACCCCTAGATTTGCCCGCGATACTAATGCATCCAGGAATGCACGAGAACAGAGAATTTCTGCCGTAACCAATAACCAAAGGGACCGCGAGAATGGGCCTTTGGTTCCAATAAGTGTGAATTGGAAGTCGCCGCCGTTTGGGCGGCCACCTCCCAGTCCTACAATGGCAAAAAGCAGACCAGGCCACCGACATCACCGTTCCCTTAGCCGGCCTCAATTGATTAAACCCATGGGTAGTGGAGTACATGAGCAGAAATGTAAGTTAGCTTCAAAGCATTTTCTATTCTTTCTTGGTACTTACACATTTTCAAATAGCCGTCAAAGGAATGAAGTACAACCCAACGTTATATAGATGGGAAGGAAATGAAACTGCTACTGCTGCCTTTGATGCAGCCCCTATAGCGACACCTTCCAAGTCCAGCCTTGCCCTTATAAGCAATGTCGGCGGAGCAAATGGCGCTCAAGTCGTGGGTTCCATGGTGTTCGATCCCCAACGTATGTGCTGGCTTAAATTGGCTTCTCCCCTATCTAGGAAACCTGGCGCCACCATCCCTCTGGAAGAAGATGATGTGTTTGCCGGGCTTGACGATCTCGAAGATCGACCGCAAAAGTCGAATACGGCTTCTCGGGCAGTATCAGCAATTGGCGACTTAGATGGAGTTGATCAGTTGACTGGTGATGATAAAAGTGGTGAATCATCTGATGACTGGCCGACGGTAGAGGAATTTGATGTTGGTCCGGAATTTATCAAGAGACAACGTGCTGAAGAAGAGAAATGGAGGAGAAAGGTCAGCAAATGGGTCAGTGAAGACCGCAAGAAACTCGGAGATGGGTGGAGATGGGCGATTCGTGATTTAGTGAAAACGGACGGTACCTTGGATCTTCCAGTTTTGGACAAACGCTGAGCAATTTACTTGGGTTGAAAGAGAAGTTGATTCTCTAGATTTTTTTTTTCCAGGAATGATGGAGTGTTGGACCTTGGGGAGCCGGTTCGCGCTTGACATTTTCCTTCGTGACCGAACGACTTTACAACCGATAATATTTTAATAATAGGGATGTACGGAGATCCCACTATCCAGTTCACGACAGACGTTTCCGAGACGATTAACCCCCAACTCGATGCTTAAAAGGAACCATGATGACTACGTTTTTCGATTGAACATATGGCAGGTCTACCTTTCGGATTGCAAAGAGAAAAAGCAATCCGTGATCCCCTTGGACCCTGCCTAACGACTTGATGACCGGCATACAGTGAGGAGACATCATTACTCATTATTGACTTATATGCATTTCAACCCGTGTATTCTACCTGTATTATTGTGCTTTGCTCGCTGTTGTTTATGTGACCATTGCATCTGGGATTTGTCTGTTTTCCGCTGTTTAATTTATCGTCTGATAACTTTTTGAATATGAACAGAAAGACTGTTTCCTTCTTGCTCGTTTAGTGGTTATTTGTGTCTTAGTTGTGTACTCAAATGGATGGGATTCTCTCGGTATATCGGTATATTACTCGCCCGCCATAACCAGCAATGGGATCAAAATTGAAGGAATCTGTTCTGGAGGAAAGGGTTGTCGGATTCATCACTCCGGATCCGACTCTATTCTGCAGGGCACCTGATAAGTTTGAGTCTATGGTTCTTTCCACGCTTTCAAGCCTTCGTCGGCGACAGGTTTGCTGACATCAAAGCAAGCTAAAACCGTGAGAGTGAGAAGAAGAAGCACAGGTTGACTATAACACCGTCAGCGCGCTGCTTCATATGCCCGCGGGGACTAGGGTGCTTCTTCCCCGCGAGCCTCGACTAACCAGGGTCGAGGCGGCAGCCAGCCCCAGCCTGGGTCAAGTGAAGATCAGTGCGCTGAACAAGAGGGAAAAAGAAGAAAGAAAGAAAAAAGAAAGAAAACCAACACAACCGATACGGACTGCGTCAAAAGACGCCTACCTTCATTGGCCACGGAGCATTCCAAGCTGTAGTTACATAAACTAGCTTGAACGGAGCTAATATGATTCTGGCGCTAACAGGAGCTTTCCGCCTTCCCGCCGGCCGGGCTGCTCGAGTCTCATGCAGGCAGAGAGATGCTGTAATAACAGCTTTTGTGAGCTAGTTTTAAGACCTTTTTTTTTTCCCCAACAGATTGGCCCACCGATCGTAAAGAAGTGTGGAATCTTGAGCGAGATTCGGAGAAACGAGTACGTGAGTATATTGTGGTTCATTCATTCTTTCTTTCCCTTCTTCCCCCAACCCCCACGGGCGCATTTGCAGGCTTCGCTCCCGCGTGTTTAGCGTTGGGGTGGGCTTTTTTGGCGAGAGGGCCGGGAGGGGGAGGGTTTAAACTGGGAGGAAGGAAACCAAACTCGCTGTTCGTTTCCTTCACACCGACTTTTATGGCTAACTTACATTTTAGTTAACTGCGCTGCATATCCATGATACCCCCTCCTCCCCCCGAAAGCCCATCCCGTGCTTGGGATGAATCTCCCCGTTATGCAGGAAAGCTCAGGATTCTTTTGTGATTTTTTTTAGTTTCCACTACATGGAATAACTATCGGGTCTCGACCTATGTACATAGCTCGCCAACGAGCAGAGTGTTGGGGTTGAACGGGTGCATGGTCTGGGAATAGCAAAACTCCCCAGGAGGGTCGTTTGAGGAAAGTGAATAATGGGCTTCTCTGAAAGTCAAACGAGGATAGGAAATTTTGCTCGATGTGCGCGTTTTTGATTCTCGGTTATAACTACATAGTTACAGGAGTAGTTTAGTTGCCCGTGTTTAATGTCCCCGATGAACCGATCTGATATCACTTTCTCCCCGAACAACTCGGATTGCGGTCACAATGGCCCAGGAAGTGATAGACACCATCTGGTGTATTGAAATTCTTCTTCAGAAGCAATCACCATCAGTCACTGCATTGACTAGTTAGTTACCAGCCAAAAAAAAGGGCCATGTGTGTCTTCTTTTCCGTAACTTTCCATCATCATCATCAACTGGGGGTGGATAATCAGATACTGCTCAACAAGAAAAAAACCGAGCCCCTGGCTGGTCTGGACTGTCGTGTTGATGCCTCCCCTTTTTTTACCCTCTCACCTCCTTCTTTTTGTTCCCTGATGATCTCAGCAGGGATCTCTCGCTTCGTTTCCCACAGGGCAGACCATCATTCCCGCCGAGGTATTCCGAAAGCAGATATATTGAATGAGCTGATGGGGCCGCTGTTGCATGAGCTCGAAAAAAAAAAACCCCCGGTAGTTATATGTGGCGAGATGAAATAGAGAAAGAATGAAAAACAGTCATCTGTATGTAACTCCTCGGTAGAGAACTTTGCAGATGCTGATTTGAAAAACAAAACAGCAGGGTGTCAAACCCAGGAAGTTGAAATTCATATTCGATGGAATAAATTGTTAGGAGAATCAATAGGAAGCGGATCAAGAAGGCAAACCGCAGTTTCCATTCAGTAGTTGAGTCCAGGAGCGCAACTAGTTAGTTATGCCCTCTGTTCTTTTTTATTTTTATATAGTCAACATGCAGTTATCAAAGACCAGCTCGACACCCATCATCATCATCATCATTCATTCATTCATTCATTTCTCAAACTATTCATGGAAATCAGGATTTGTACAACATACGCAAAACAATCTCTGCAGATTTTGCTGAATTGCAGTGGTATCCGTCGCAAGCCTTGACCGGACTTCACCGGGGGCTCAGTGTCGGGTCCCTGGAAACCCCCCGGTCCCTACGCATCCGCCAAGCGGCCAGTCGGAGCCGTATAGTTAATATGCTTCCTGCCTGAAAGACCAGAAGAAGGAGACGAAGAAGAAAGAAGCTGAATAAAGAGAGAGAAAGAAAAGAAAGAGAATTAAAAGAAAAGGAAAATAGAATAAAAGCTGAAGCTGTGAGAAACGAGGCTTGACGTCTGGCCCTCACAATCCCCGATTCCCTTGAGAAAAAGTCCTGATACCAAGCTGGTTAACTAGTTAACTAGTTAGTTACTAATTAGCTAAACTAACTAGCCGACAGACTAAACTGAACATAACGGGCCCTCCCTCGGGGGGGTGCTTCTGCGCGGAGACATGTGGAGTACGGAGTAGTTGCTTGGGAGGGAACTATCTGGTACCAGGCCTTTGTATCTCGACTGGTGCGGCGGGAGATCTACATACATGGGCCCAGGCAGATGAAATGGAAATAAAGTCTCTTTTTTATCAATCTGATTATATATGGATAAACTATGTATATACTCATACACAAATGCATGTCATTGCAGATGGCTGGCGGGGAGGGGGACGGGGGAGTTGTCAAGAGGTCAGTCAGTCTTGAATCTTTAGGGATAGTGCACAACACATCCTGGTGGGATAGGCTATACGGGGGCGCGTGTTTCGGGCTGAAAGCGATCTTGGCTTATGGCCAGGGATACGGGAGGGGGATGCTTCTGGGATCTGCTTTTGCCCGATATAATAAACTGATTGGTTTTTTTTTTTTTTTTTTTTTGGACGCGAGTCATTATCTTGCCATTCACTTGTTGACTTGAGACTGACAGCAATCACAGAATAGATCCATCTCTTTTTTCTTCTTTTCAGAAAAAAGAAATACGGGTGGGAAAAAGGGAGGATTCCAATGTCTGACAGGTCTCCCAATATCCAGGTCAAGGGAGGAAACAGAGAACGATATCTCGTCAACTACTACCATGGGACAATGGGGGCTGGGTTCGCCGGGCCAACCAAGGGCCATTGGGAGAAGAGGTCGTACAGGTGCATCCCACACAGTTTTCAACCCAGCAAACCATCTTGCAGAAAGCTGATGCGTTTCAGAAAAATAATTAGTCCGGGGTTTTCATTCTTCTCGATCCCCTTTCGGGAAGTTCTGCACAGAGTTTATGTATGTCATGAAGAACGGGAGACACAAGATGCAGTCGTAAGCACACACGCACACGCGCGCGCACGCACACACACACCCACATGCAGGAGAAAAATTCCAGACGACGGGTTCTGAGAAGTTAGAACCTGGTATGCAAGGAGGAATTGGGCGGGCTGATCCCAAGAAAAAAACAAGTCCGGGGAAGAAAAAGGAAAGCATCCAGTGCTAATTCTGTCAATGCCAGACATTCCGATGCGTCAGATTCGGAGCCAAAGAAGCCAAGCCCGCCGTCGGGTATTGAAAATAAAAGAAAATAAACAATAAAAATCAAGAGGTTATACTGGCTGAGTCGCCTTTTGACCTATCGGGCTATAGTTAGCTAGAATTGGGTGTTCACAGGGCTGAGTGGAACGGGTTCCGGAACAAGCGGAGAGAGAGAGAAAGAAGGAGAAGAAGAAGAAGAAGAAAAGACGAATGGACTACGCCTTGCTCTGCTTCTTCTCCTTTTGCTGTTGGTTTTTTTCTTTCTGTCTTTGATGACGACAGCATTCTTTTTTTTTTTGGGCCTTTTTTCCGTTTTGGTCGGACACCCTCCGCTTGCCTTGACAATCGCGAAGATGGAGACTCGGAGAACGCTGACCCGAGGAAAAAGAACTTCGAGAAGATTGAAGAAAGTAAGATCGATGGAGACAGAGAGAGAGAGAACCTAGAAGAAAAGCATCTCTCTCCTGATGGTTTGTGTGAGGTGTCAGAAACTCGATCAAGAACTTAGAACAGCCTGGGGTAACGACGACAGGGTGGTCAGCAGGGAGTGCTCAAGGGCGCACAAGGAACCCCCAAATGACATCGTTTTCTTTTGGTTTTGAAGGAAGATGGAGCATACCGATGAACAGAGTTAACTAAGGGTCGTGCAATGTAATACGACTTCCATAGAAAAGCATACGCAGCAACAGATGGAGATAGAGAGAAGAAGGAGAGAGAAGAAAGCACCAACAGGAAGACGATGGCTTCTTCGAACCGGGATCGAAAAAGACTCGAGAGAACTCCGGTTCTTCATCTCCTTGACTCCACAGCACATACGCACATCCCCACATATACCCGAATTCGTTGACTAGTTAGTTAGCTGTTAACTTTTAGTTGATTGAATGGATGATGCTGGAAGAAGAAGAAAAGAAAAAAAAGGAAAAAGAAAAAGCCTCGAGTGGAGCAGAGCTGCAGACAGTGGCGAAGGATCTGTCCGGCGCTGAGTGGTCCCAGAACTCCCAGGAAAGATGAAACATGCTTTGCTGTCTTTTTCTTCTGTCTCTCTTGTCTCTCTCTCTTTTCTCTTGCTGGGGAGCTGCAGAAAGAAGAGAAGCAAGTGCTCTGTAACAAGAAAACGAAAACAGCCCAACACCATCTGCAGCGAGAACACCCTCGGCGACTAACCCAACTCTTTTCTTCTCTCTCTCGCTCTCTCTCTCTCTCTCTATCCCCTGATCGGTCTAGAAGGCAACAGACCTCTGCATATCCATGTGTCTTGCTCAGACTTGGCCGACCGGGCGCGCAGCCAATGGTGTGAGCTCCTAACCAAGCAGCGCAACTGTCGCTGCTCGTGTTTGGGGGTTGGATTTGCCGTCCCTTGAAAATGAGCAACAGCACACACACCACACACGCAGCCTACAGATATTCTACTGGCATGTGAAGTGTGAAGTGGGTTTGCCCCTTTAACCAGTTAGTCAACCTTGATAGCATGCTGACGTTTACATCAAAAGAAGAGAGATTCATACGACAATTGATCCTGATTTGTCCGAAGACTACTCCGTAGAACCTGAGGAATCACGAATCACGAATCACGCACCACGAACCACGCACATCAAAAGAAGAAGAAGAAGAAGAAGAACAAGAAAAAGGAATAGAAGGAAGCGATGTGCATCACTCAACCACCTCATAAGAAGAAGAAGGAAAGAAACCCCCACTCCTCGTCAGCTCCTCCTCCTCGGGGCCGCGGATCGATCAGCCCTTTCTCCACTCGCCCTCTCCCCCTGTCCTTTTTCTTCAAACAGAATCAATCACCAGAACGCAAACAGGAAAATAATAGTTAACTAATCCACTCTTATCACTCGAAAGGTGATCGGGCCGGCGCCAGCACGAGAGCCCGTCACAGCCGTCGCCGTCCAATGGGAGCCCGTTGTCATGGCTGGCTGGCTGGCTGGCTGGCCGTTCGTTTCCTCTCTTCTCCCATCCTCTCTGCTTCTCTGGCTAGTGTTTAACCATGCCAGGAACCACAAAGACGGAGCTGACGCTACTGCAGGCAAGTTTCTTCCGTGGTCCCCGTTCGCTGCCCACACTATCTCCGCCGCGCGCCACCACACCCCCTCCCCAGTCCGGTTTTGCTGACTGGCTGGCGATTTTGGGGCAAAGGGAAAAAAAAAAGAAAAAGAAAACGAAAGCGAGTGATTTAGGTTAAGGTCGACGGGTGCTGGCCTCGATCGTCATCGTTAGTCTCGATGTATATATCTGTATATCCTCCGTGGCCCCGCCCCTCTTTTCGTATGACTAAAGCTAACTAAAGCTGTGAAGGACCATGTAACTTCTGTAACTACATACATACCTGTGACATGCAAACCTTCTTCCCATTTTTTTTTTTTTTTTTGGGTATGTCTTTTACATACAGGATACTTGCTGTTTGGGGATTTATTCTTGACGAATTGTCTGGTTCCCTCTGCACGGTCGTGCGGGCATGCACGCGGTCCCGATGACATGCAGGTCCTACGGCCTGACGGGAAACTGGCCAACAGCCGGAACCATTTGAATCTGATTTTCACACGAGCAGACGCAGCAGTGGGCACGGGTCATCAGCCAAGGAGTCTGCTTTTTGTATGTTTTACATTTGTTGGCAGTCTATCTACCCAAATAATAGTCCTCTCTCCCTCTCTCTCTCTCTTTTTTTTTTCTTCATTGGCGAGGGTCTAAGCGCCGGGCGATGCTATCCCGGTAGGTAGGCAGTCAAGTTAGTTGATCAACATGGGCCATGTCAATCAGCCCTTGATGTAGGGATAAACAACGTCATATTAACCGTAGAGTACTCCGTACACACCGGTTAAGAATCGATCAACGGTTGACGAAGGGATGATGAAGAAGAAGAAGAAGAAGAAGGACATAAGCATGTTTCAGTCCCGATACAGTTTAACAGGTACCCGTTCCCATGCATATACTAGTTATCAAACTATACTACGAAGCATGCATGCACGGTACAACGACCTGCTAACTTTAAAAAGCGCTGCGGAAGGTTTAAAGGAACCAGGTGTCGTTGTTCTTCAGAGATGGGATGGGATGTACTACTGTATCTAGTATGTACATAACATGCATTTCAGATTCAGGAAGGGAACCTTGCAAAACAAGTCCAGTCCCCCCCATGCAGAGTTGCCGTCAGTTGTCTGGATGCACTTTTTGGTGGGATGGATGTAGCATCCTTAAACTAGGGGACCGGGACAGGATCAGACAGGACAGCAGGACAGATGCATAGCTATTGCTGCTACATACAACACGCTCCAATGATGTCGAGAGCATTCGTTGCCGGCATATAGTTATATTGTTGATCAATCGGATTGCCATTTGTTGCCCAACACCATGCATTTTAGACGCCCGGCTTTTGTGAAAGGGAGGGGATTCTAGACCTCGCTCCTTTTTTTATTTATTCATTATTCTATTTGGAATGTCTCAAAGGTTGTTGACTTGAGGGATTTCCGTGGATTTTTTTTTTTTTTTTTGGGAATCATGCTTGCTGTTTGCATATCATTATCTGGGTTTGAGGAAGTTGGGCTGAATGCAATTGTAACTTAACAATCTGGAGATGAACTGGAGAATAGCGAACTTCAAGAATGATAACTAATTAAAAAAAGAAAAGAGTCAGAGATGAACATTGGTAGTTAGAGCCGTCCGAGAAGGTCCTCTCTCTCTCCCCTCGCCCCCGATGTCGCACAGCATGCTGCACCCAAGACGAGAAGCAATAGTTAGGGACTCTTTGCTGACGGGGGATGGGATTCTCAGCGGGAACCCGACCGCAACATTCTTAACTCCAGAAACAAACCATATTATATACCCATGGGGTTCCCGGGCAAGTTTTGACGTCAAGATTCATAAAAAAAAAAGGAAAGAAAAAAAGATTCGTATCGGAAAATTAAGTTAGCTGCTTCTTTTCTTTTTTTTATTCTTTTCGTTTTCCTTTTCTTGTCCAAACGAGCAGGAAAAGAAAAAAAAAGTTCACAGCCAGGATTCCCTTCCCCCCCCCCCCCCCCCCCCCCCCCCCCCCCG
>LJPK01001220.1:62259-91860 GCA_001430945.1 Amauroascus niger
GGGGGGGAAGAGAGAGAGAGAGGTTTTGGGGAAACACAAGACACATGGATTTGCAAGTGACCGCCAGACTTGACGAATCCCACTTCCTCTCTCTCTCTTTTGTCGGTTTTACACTTCTTCACGCACACCACATATCCTTTCTCTCTCTCTCTTCTCTCTCTTCTCCCACTATCTCTGCCAGTTAACTAGTTATCTCCTAAGACTTATCCCGGTCCAGCCACCCTGCTCCTCGGCGGATCCGTTCAGCCCTGCCCTGCCTGTCCGTCCGTCGGACTCCCAATATACGCAATGCCTGCCATCCGCCGCCCCTCACTGGCTGCGCTCCACCCATGCAGCACCCTTCCTGTCGTACCAGCGCTTCCCTGCCTGTCACCTCACTGCTGCTGCTGCTACTGCTGCTGGCTGATGCTGGTTGATGCTGCTCCTGCTCCCGCCGTTCCAGATCAGTGAGCAAAAAGAGGTACCCTTGCCTGGCGTGAAAAAAAAAGAGGGCCCTCCCGTGGATTTCTTTTATTTTTATGCTCTCTCTCTTTCTCTTCTTCTTCTTCTTCTTCTTCTCTTCTTCTCCTACTTCTACTTCTTCTTACTGTTCTCCTCTTGTTTGGCCTGAAAAAAAAAATTGCTTCCTTTCCTTTTCCCTTTCTCTCTCTCTTTCATACACACTCTTAACCCCTTCTATCCTCCAACTGGGATCTACCGTTAATTGGCTGGAACTTGAATACGTCTTTGCAAAAGATCTTTCTTCTCGGGATAGCTGCTCCCCGACTGGAGCTCCCACTAGCTTTCCCGCTTGAACCTCTCCCAAAAAGCTTGACTCCGAAGACTGTTGTTATTCCTCCGCAGAGAAGACCAAGAAAGAACAACAAGAAGACAAAGAAGGGGAAGAAGAGAAAAGAAAAGAAAAAAGAGACCAAGCGTTTGGATCATTTACTCGAACTGTACCATATTGTCGTCTGCTTTGCCTCCCCCTTCTCCCTTCCGAGTCACTACATACCTCCCCGTGCTGGCCAGACTGCCTCACCACCACCACCACGCCTGTTGTCCCTCCCACACACGACCAGAGTTCCCTGCGAATCACCACAAAGTCACAGTCGTTTTCTCTGCTTCATTTGATTACCTCGCCATTTGCTGGCCTTGCTTGCGAGTTCTTTGCCCGTTTGCTTGTTGGTAAATCTTCGAAAGAAGAGAAAAAAAAGAAACCGTTAGTTTTGACCTTCTATTCTCCCCCCTTTTCCCCCCTCCCCCCGCTCCAGATCATTACTTTGCCGCTGTCCCTACAGGTCAAACACGCGGAGGAAATAAAAAAGAGCTCAAAGAAAAGTGGCCGTGAAGGGCAAAGGAGTTTCATACGGAAACTATGCGAGATCCATCAATCACAATGCTATCTCCTATGAAATTCTCTCTATTTTCGTTCCTTCATCTTTACCCAATTCAAGCAGCTCCAACAATCATGGAGCTGTTACTGACCTCTTGCCCTCTCTGGGCATCCACTTTCTTACAAGAGAAAAAGGAATAAGAAAAACTGTCATGGTAACAATGACCCGAGGTTCAATAGGTTGAAAATACACAATCCGACGCCTTTGCCAACAGATCAGTTAGCCGGGGCGAGAGACACCTAGACTATGTCTCATCCATACCACAACGACGAGAACCAGCAGCCGTACGGGTACAGCAGAGGTAGTCAGCAGTATGGCTTGTCACACCAATCCTTCCAGTCGTACCCACACCACATCCTTTCGTCCTACAATCATCATACCGCGGATCCTTCGCCGCTGAACTCCTCCTACGGCTCCTCCCAGTCTGTATACCCGCAGTCACCTCCGAGTTCGCTCGCTTCGCCTGGCTATCAGTACCCGCAGCAATACGTCACGCAGCCGAGATACTCTCCTTCAAACCGATTCTACTTCCACGATTCCCTTCGAGAAGTTGAGATCGAGAGCCAAGAGTCGTTCAATGACCACACAATGTTATCCGAGCCTGTCATCCCACCCCTGGAAGGGTTTCCAGACGTTCGAGAATTTGACCAATTAATGAAAAGGTGATTTTTTTCAATCTCTATTTGAAAAAGAATCAAGAGAAGGAAAAATTCAGTGTGGCTAATGGGAACGATGTAGTTACGTTGATGACCTATCAGTTAAAAAGCAGGACAAAGCTTTGATCCACTCAAGAAGAGCGCGAAACATCAGGATAGTGCTGCTGGACCCCAAAGACACTGCCGTAGAATCGGCACAATTTAGGTGCGTTTTTCTGCATGGATCCAGGTATCTGTTTCAATTCTGCCGAGCATCTTTTGTTGATATCGATTTTTTCAGATTCTGGGTGAAGAAGATGTTTAAACTTGAGCCAAATGACGGCAGGACGCCTGAGGTAGCCACGTTAAATCCCCCTAGCTGCTAGTACATCTACTGATCCAATGCACGTCTTCAGTCCAAAAGAATGATCTGCCACGAAGGAAAACCGGTTGCCATTCGAGAAAAACTCTTCAAGATTCTGACACGAGCGCACCAACAGTGTCAACATGGTGGTCGGGACAAGACATCGGCGCAAGTCCGTAGGATTTATTCCTGGTAAGGAGAAAGAAAAGCAAGGCCTCTTCGAAGTCACTTCTGGCGGACGAACATTGTGGGGAGCTAACTTTTGGAACGGGTGAACAGGGTCCCCAAAGAGTTGATATCTCGATTCGTCAAAATATGTCCAACATGCCAAGTGCGAAGAGGAGGATCACGGCTAACGCCTCCCAATTCCTGTCGAAGCTCTCCGAAACTCGAGGTTGTAGGAGCTCCACCACCCCTTCTATCACCCCCAGACTCGAGGCGAGAATCGATGATTAGGTCAAGCGTTCCATATTCACGAGCAGAACTACCCCAACCCACCCCGGGATTGAATTGGCCTAGCTCCCACCACAACAACATGCCCGGCAGTCATTATCATGGGCATTATCCGGTGGCATCTACCCCGACTTGGGCTACGCTTCCAAGGTCCGTATCAGCTATACCGAACAGCAATGGCCTGCCTGCCTCGATGAACATGGCTTCAAGCCACATGGAATACGAAACAACATATGATGAGGCCCAAGGCATACATGCTCCGCATTATTGACCGAGAGCTCTCCGTCCGGTCTAATCTTCTGATGTAAGTTCTGACTTCACCAAGACTCCATTCCGCTTCACAAGATAGGGATTGGGTTGACTATTGGAGTCCAGATTGTAAAAAATCAAGTCCCGAAACTACGGCTGATTCGCGTATCTAGAGTTGCTCTTTTCTCGAGGATTGGTGTCATCAAGAAATACTTGTTGAAAACAAACAAGGTCAGGTAGATAATAGGACTGGGACCCTGGTATATCGTTACGGTTACATGGAAATATCGTCCATTTCCAGGTTTTCTCTTTTTTTTCCTCCCGTTTTTCTCTTTTCACCCTTTCTTCTCCGCCTTTAATGGACACACAAGGCCGGGATACTCTTTTTTCCTACGTCGCCTTCTTCATATTAATGGTCGCAACTACGGATCTCCTTTTATGGCCTTTTCTGGCCTTTACTTTACAAATGGGTCACGAGATATCTTTTCCGGCTAGCGGGTATACGTTTTTGTTTTCGTTCTTCCTTTTTTGGATCAGGATTGGGAATTTGTCCGAGAACCCTGTCGGGAACGGGTTCTCCTGGGATGCAAAAGAAGTTTATATGCGTCTTTTTATCTCTTTTCCATTTCCCTTTTTTTCCTTCCTGGATATATTAGGGGGAGAATCTACGGGATTAATGTCATAGACATGTACAGAGCTTTTTTTTCCATGGAAAATACGGACATGAGAAACGAATAGATTCTTGATATTTTCCGTTATCCTTGGTTCATGTCCACCACCTTTTCTTTCTCCTCTCCTCAATTGATCCTTTGTTGGATGCTTTTACAATCAATCTCTTCCCTGGAGGGTTCCAGGGGAGGATGAGAGAGGGAAGGGGAAACGGGCCGGGTCTTCGCCTTGTTTCTTTTCTTCCTGCCTCTTTCTGCCTCTTGTCCAGGTTTTTTTTGTTTTTCAATTCTTTTTCTCCTCTCTTTTTTTGGTTTCCGGTCTGGATTCCTGCCGATAAGCGGCCTTCCGCACAATCCGGAAAGAAAAAAAAAAATACAAGAAAGAAAGGAACAAGCCCCTAGTACTATTCTCCTTCCTTTATTTCCCCCTTGTTGTCGATATATATTCCAAACAAGGCTGATCAACCGCGCACAATCCTTACTTCCTAGAAGAGGGAGAGAGTCGTGGGCATGGGTTTTTTGCGTATGTGTATACAGTATACATATGTACATACATGGCAGGCCACATTGCTTCAGCCCCAGGGGCCAATTATTTGTTTTTTCCCCCGTTCGCTTCACACTCCCCTCCCCTAGTCAGAAAAGGTTGGTTGTGGTTTTATTCCTTGCAAACGGGTAAACAAGGGGGGTGAATGAGGACAGGCAGGCAGGCAGGCAGGTATGCAGGTATGCAGGCGAAGCCAAAGCAAAGCAATCCATGTTGAGATCCTCGAATCCTGCAGAAACCAAGACATCTAGTTTCATGGGGGTTTTTTTCCTTCTTTTTTTATTTCTTTCGAAAAACTTCCTTTCACCTAGGATATGCGAATAAAGAACCCTTTCTCCGAGGATTTAAAGCAGGCTTTGCGAAGCTCTCTCTCCTGGTAAGAAATGGCTAGAAGTGAAAGAAAAAAAGAAAAAAGAAATAACATTATGAAAAAGAGGCCAGAGAGAAAGAGAAGAAGAAAAAAAGGAGGCTGCTAAGGGAATCGGGTTTGTTTTTACAAAGTTGAATCATGAAAGATCATAGCCGACCATCCGTACAGATCTATACCTTCGCCAGACGGAAAATGTGAAAAAGGGATTATGCATCACAAGGCAAGTTCGTTTTTCCCGTAGTCGTTTTTGAACGCCCAATATTAAAACTCAAGGTTCGTCCACCCATTCCACGTTTGTTCTGAGTACACTTCCTGCTGTTTACGCTTTATACGGGCAGTGAAAACTTCTTGCCCTTGAGGACTCTGTGTGCAAAATCAAGTTAGAAGGCGGCGCTTGTCCCGAACATCTTGGAGATGGGTGAAAAAAGACTTACTTGCTGTAGTAAATCCAGAAAAAGTCCGAGTACAGTATCGTTTGAATGACTCCCGCAACAATGGCGATTGGATCGGTGTGCCCATCCGTGAAGTAGCGATAAATCCAGTTGGGGATATATAACGCGCGATATATGCCGAGGGCGAAGAGGTAGTGGGTAGTGATGGTCTCGGCTTCTCCGGTTCGTTGGAGCATGAACAGCTGGGGCAGGATGGCGACGGATTCAAGCCAGATGGAGAATGCCCATAAAATCTAGAGCGAAGATATGAGCTTACAGATACATTGAGACGAAGGAGATTGCAAAACTGGGGAATGTATACCTCGGAAGGCGTGTACGCGTAAGGGAAAAGGATGGCCACAACAGCGCTGGCACCAAGAAGATATTGGACTTTGAAGGTATCGAGGTTGGAATCTTGGGTGGGTTTGTAGTCATTAATCATGAGATAGATCGTATACGCGGAGGAAGAAATAAAGAGGATTTTGAAAATAGTATTGTAAGCTGAATTGGTGAAGGTCCAGAAGATATCTAATAGTTTCCAAGAGTATTTATTTGTTAGCTTCCAACATTGCAATTAGGGTGGGAGGGGTTATGAGGAGTTGCTGCCCGTACCAAGGTATCGAGTGACATAGACGAGGAAATATAATGCTTGCGATTTGAACGACAGGCCTGAACAACTCTGTGAACAGTGTTTGTTAGTCGGCCAGATTCGACATAGTACATTGCGACTCGGAGAAGGCATACGCTCGATGATTTCATCTTCTGCAATAAGATGAAGATCGAGACCAGATGGGATACATCGGCTGTATGTACACAAATCAAACGAGCTGGTTAGCTTTTGGAGCTATTCCTATCAAAACCGGCTGGGGAGGAGCCAGGGTCACCCGCACCTAGTATCCGGAAGATATTCATCTTGCCGGTAATATATCAAAAGAAGCCTATAGAGACTTTGACGGACAACGTTTTAACGCTGGGAAAAATTTGCGACCTTGCGACGTTGTGACAATGACAGGAGTAATCGTTGATTGTTCTCCTTTTCTTTTCTTCGTTTTCGCGGTAACTATTCAGGAGGAATCAATTGAAATGCGCGCAGACTCCGCCATGGAACGGAGGTACAGCTTGAGAACGGAGTGGGCTTTGCGCAATTGAGCTATGCTGAGAGGAAATACTGCTTTGCTTGCTTGCTCGCGCGGGCTGGAGCTGGAGCTGGAGCTGGCGATGTTGACACGAAGCCTCAAGAAAGCTGTTTTTCACTGTCGACTTCTCCCATCCCGGGCGTCCAATCGCCAGATCGATAAGGAGACGACATGATTATGTAACTAATAAATGCCAAGGCTGTGCTGCTCTCACTCAACCCTGGTTTCAGCCTTCTCAATCACCTCTTTTTCGACAGCTTTGCTTCGAGGGTGAATACTCTAGATATATAACTATCTCTGTAAGGGAGAGTGGTGCTTACGACTTTGTTCCGACGCTATGTGGCTGTAGGTAGTTATATACTGTGCACTGATATAGTTAATTAACTCAGTGATACTCACTTCAGAAAGACTTTTACACTTCTTCAAAAGGAAACTGATTGGCCTCACACCATCTGACATTGTCCCTGTCGAGGACTCTTCACTGCATTGCATAACCATTTGTGGATGTCGATGTTTACAGTTCTTCTGCCACATGCATTCTTACTCTAAAGCGCCCGAATCAGAGAAGCGAGCGATATAGACCTTGGAATTTCGTCCTATCACTCTCAATATCTTAATGTAAAGTAACGGGTTACACTTGAGCTCTTCGGGAGGCGCGGCTGCGATTCGTAGCCATACTCGACATTTCGGGGGACCGCGGATATCGATCCTAATGAATAAGAATCCGTTTTCCGACAGGCAGAGCAAACATCCAAGTTCGAGCTTTCCAAGACGTTGGTCAAAAATGCCCCCATTTCAATTGTTCAGGAGATGGCCAGGAACACCAGAGCTTTAGACTACGTCATCGCCCAAACATGATCGCGGGCACTTCAAACAAAAAGCATGGAAAAAGAAAGAAAAAGTCTCCAACTATATACTGGAAGTGTTTGAATCTGTGTTCTCAGAGTGGATTTATCTTGTATTGACAGACCTAGTAGGCAATTCTTTCTGCATCTTAAGCTTAAGATGAGTGCTTCAACCGGCGGCGACCTGTCCGAGAAGGGTACGTATGTACTCGTTTGTTGCCATTGCCTCCTGCACCGGTTCCCTTAATTTGGAGGATCCTCTTGAAATAAACGGGCTGTTTTTCTTTATCTCTTTCCGTCTCTTAGGCCTTTTTTTTTGAAGCATAATGCGCATTTGAATTAATACGATACATCTACTATATATAGAACGTGCCTCTCAAAGCCACCGCGAGTTCCGCGAATCTCATGAAAGCCGTCGCCCACATGCCGGGCTCGATCCGTCCCGAACCTCCACAGGAGTAATATGGGTCACAGATCGAGCCCGCGATCACGGTTTCGAGGACGACGCTTCCTCCTGGGCAAACCTCGGACAGGGCGCTCCCGACGCGGAGGATGATATCGAAGGCAGCTTTCCCCGACCGACGTCCATTCCGATTCACACTTCGGGGAGGGAATATGGGCCGACCGCTGGCATCAAGCCGCTGCGAGAGGCAGTGGCGAAACTGTACAATGAGTTTCATCGACAGGGAAAGCAGCAGTACACGTGGGAGAACGTGTGTATCGTGCCCGGTGGAAGAGCAGGGCTGATCAGGATCGCTGCTATCCTGGGGAATTCGTACTTGGCATTTCCGATTCCAGACTATTCGGCGTATTCGGAGATGTTGTCCCTGTTCAAGAACGTATGTTTTTTTTTTTATTTTTTTTTTGTTTTCCAATTTCATATCATCCCTGGTTTGGTTAACTAATACTTTTTCTTCCTGATCTAGTTTGCATCGTTTCCTATACCGTTGGCGGAGTCGGATGGATATCATGTCCATTCAGATAAGATTGCTGAAGAGATCGCTCGAGGCACATCCGTCATATTGACTTCCAACCCTCGGAATCCTACCGGACACGTCATACCAAATAACGAATTGGCCAAAATTCAAGACCTTTGTCGTGGGAAAGCCACACTGATTCTGGACGAGTTTTATTCTGGGTACAACTATACTACTGACTGCGATGGCAGCACATCCAGCGCAGCCCAGAATGTTGCCGATGTTGATGGTGACGGTAGGGCTTTCATAACTTCTAGTTACTTCTAGCTTCTTGCTTGGTGAAACAATTTTGCTAAACGTAACTTTTCTTGTCTTTGCAGATGTCCTCTTGATCAACGGGTTGACCAAATGTTTCCGTCTCCCGGGTTGGCGAATCGCGTGGGTCGTTGGGCCAAAAGCGTTCATTTCGGCGCTGGCTGCATCTGGATCTTACCTGGACGGTGGAGCAAATGTTCCTTTTCAAGAAGCGGCTATCCCAATGTTAGAACCGACTCTTGTCCGTGCCGAAATGAAAGCTCTCCAAACGCATTTTCGCAAGAAACGTGACTATGTCCTTGACCGCCTCAGGAAAATGGGGTTCCAAATCAAGATAATCCCGGAAGCCACATTTTACATCTGGCTGGACCTGAGTAGTATTGACCCGCCTCTTCCGGAGTCGGCGAATATATCGGATGGTTTGAATTTCTTCGATGCGCTGCTGAAAGAGAAGGTTATTGTTGTGCCTGGGATCTTTTTCGACCTCAATCCGGCGAAGAGGAGGGATTTGTTCGATAGTCCCTGTCATCACTTTGTTCGGGTGAGTTATGGGCCAAAGATGTGTGTATTGGAACGGGGGATGGACGGCGTTGAGAGGGTGATACGGCGGGCAAGGCGAGAGACGGAGGATGGCTCGAAGTGAACCAGTCACTCACAAATTAATCATTCATTTTCCTTCTTTCATAACTAGAGTTGTATCTTGAGCATTGGCGTCTCGGCTTCTAAAATAATCCAAATCAATAAAATTTCTCTCATTATCCTGATATTGGCGTTTTGATTGTCGATATCGAGAACTGCGCTTCTCAACAGGAATGACCGTTTCGCTGACTCAGCAGGATCGCGGCCCAAGAAAATATCCAGGAAACTCAAGAAAACAAACTTGCAAAGTCGACAATCAACCATCTTCAACTGCTGATTTCCGATGGGCCAATGAGCATGCCGGCGGACCCAATTACTGCTCCAGATAACTACCGGTCTGGCTGGTGAGAAACATGTGTTGGAACATTCTAAAACATGCTGGAAACTGAATCTCTGTTGAAAAAGCAGGGGTATGAAACACGCACGCCCTTGTTGCCGCCATGACAAGCAACAAATCCATCATTCTCTCTCAGTTCTTCTACACTACATTCTTTACCATTCTTTTTGTTATCGTCTTTGTGCTTACCCTATTATCACCCGGAGATCTTATCTACCAGTCCTACTCTAACCATCGCCTCGGGAATATCTTTGCCGTCACGGGCGTCTACATCTTCACCTTTCTCCTAGTCATTTTGATATATGCCAGCCGCATCTTCACCAATCGCAGCATCCTAGCAGGAATACCCAAGGCGTGGATTCCGGTTGAGAAGCTTGATGTGAAGAGGAGCGTCCGTCGCCTCATTGTCGAGGGCCTGACAAGAAGTGCAATCATTGCGCAGCAAGCCAGGCCCAGGGATCGTTCAGGCGAAGATAACAGTCTGTTGGATCGCGGCCTAGTTATTCCTGGGGACTGCCCACCGCCTTGGGGAACTGTTGCTCATCGTGGGTGGACGGCACCGGACTGCGAGGACCTACCTGGGCAGGAATTCGAGCCGGTTATCAAAGAGTTACCCCATTTGATTGAGGCAAAGGCCGTCTCTTTGGCTCCTCCCGATCCAAGATTCCTGCCGTCTGGTGCCTTGAGCGGGCGTGATGATGTTGAGTACATGCCAGATGAGCGCGTCGTTAGGCTCTTGCGGCGGCCGTCATCGATGTGTTTGCGTGATTACGTGGATCATCTAAACGAGTTGGGGCTGATTAAACCTCCGCACTTGGGAGATTCTTTTCTAAAGTTGTATGAACAATCTCGGTTCTCAACACATCCGTTGACAGAAGTGGAATTTCGCACCATGATGGGGATATTCGCCGAGGTCCTCCGCGGCATGACGCTGCTGGACCCTCAGATTATCGCGAGCGCGCGGATAGAAGAATCCTTTGACGGCGCGGCCTCATTTAGCGGACGATCGACTACGTCTTTTGGGTCGGTCAGTCGAACCGGAAGTGGTCCGTATCGATTTCCATCGTTTAGTTCGTCGGGAAAGAGTTTTCGGTTACGTCGACCCGATCAACAAAGTTTAAGAAGTTATCGTCAAAGTCGAACGCCGTCCGTGAAGTCTTTTTGATAACTGAAGACTCCCTGTGTCTGAAGTGAATATGGGGTTACTTTGTTTTTCATAAGAGCCCCGTCTATGGCATGGCAGATCAATACAGGGCACTAAAGAAGTTTCATCGGACAAACACCAACTCTTGGCCCGATGTCTTGGTCCAGGAAGGATACTTGGCAGGTAAATTTCAAATTCTTAGGTTGACCTGTGGTTACAACGATTGTCTAGTTGGAAGTACATTCGAGCTTTGTCACCACTTCCACACCGTCAAGGAATCGTGCGACATTGTCTGCCTGCTCTTCATACCAACGATTCATGATACCTTCTTCCACGTAGCCCATATGTGGTGATAGCAGAACCTCGCTTCTCCCGTCCTTACCCCACAAAGCGGTCCTCCACTCGCTGTCCAAGGGGAGAGGCTCGATATCGAACACATCTAACGCCGCGCCTCTTATCTTCCCTTCCTGTAGGATACCCAATAATGCGTCTTCTTCAACTAGCGGCCCACGAGATGTGTTCACGAAAAAGGCGGTTGGTTTCATCGCCTCCAGTTCCTTGCGACCTACGATCCCTTTACTCCGTGCCGACAACCCGTAATGCACGCTCAACACGTCTGCCTCCTGAAACAACTCTTTCTTACTCCAAACAACTCGGAAGGTACCCACGGGAAGACCCATTTTGACCGCCTGAGCGTCAGCAAGATCCTGGGACAGGTTCTCTGACCACGCGATGACCTTCATATTAAAACCTAAAAAACCAACCTTCGCTGCCTCAGCGCCTAGGTGGCCCAACCCTAGAATCCCTAAAGTCTTGCCCGAAAGACTAGTCGCAACTGATTCCTGCCATCCGCCCCCTTTCACATCCGCATCGCCTTTTGCAATGTTTCGGGTAATTCCCAGTATCAAAGCCCAAGTGTGCTGCACCGTCGAGCTCGGAGGGACCAGGAGTTTCATATCCTGCTGCTTGCCTCCGCCGGTGGTCCCTGTGACTATAGTCCCATGTTCAGCACACGCGGTAAGATCGATTGAACGATTTACCGTTCCCGTGGTCAAGAGGTACCGCAAATTTGGCAGCTTAGTGATTAACTCTCGCGGAAATGGAGTTCGTTCGCGCATGGTGCTGATTATTTGGTATGGGTAGAGTCGTTCTATGAGAGCAGCCTTTTGAGAAGGGTCAAACGGGCTAAGTGTGTTGTCATAGCTGGTGATTTGTATTCGGTCGGTGAGCTGGGCGAAATGCTGCGGTGCAATGCCTTGGTAGTCGTCAAGGATTGCGAGGCGGATGCCTGTAGAAGTGGAGGGTACCATTTTGGCTTCTGATCTGTAACTGAATAATGCGGAAATCAAATGCAAAATTGGACGTTCTTTGATCCTAATACTCTGAATCGAGAGAGAAAATGTCCGCCAGGGAATGGCACATCAGCATTGAATCACATAGAGAGCTGAAAGGCTCTTGCTAACCCCGCACCTAAGCACTCCTTTCAGGTACCGGATGTGTAATCTACGGATCAATATGGAATGGGAAAATAATGTGTGACATCATGAGGGATGGTGTCCCAGGGCTCACCCCAATGTATGATTTCGTGTTGAATCCCTCGTTCGGTCCTGTTTCCCATAGTTATCCGACTCATCTTCAATCTAGGCCCAACGCTTTAATCATTTCCCGGTGTCACCTTTAAACGGGGTCAAATGGTACGACATCTTCGCTCGGGTTGAAATATCGGGACGGATCAGATAAGCAGCCGTGTTGTTCAATTCCGCGTTTCTGACTAAGCGAACCATGTCATCAGATAAGATCACCGATCTGATAATTTCCGAGATTCCCGGCTTCCATTGAAGACAAGAAACATAAGGGAAGAAGAAACAGCACTTTTCACACAAGAAACGGCGGGTTAATATAGATAACCAAGGTGAGTGAATTGAAAATTTCGAAAAACAATGTCCTCCCTCTTTCGTCGCGGAGTCGACTACTTTTCTCCCACCGCCTCTCCCGCACCATCACCCAAGATTCCTGGTTCTCAAGCCACCGACGAACCTACACCGGAGGAGCCCACTAAAAGCCCAGTGTTTACTACCGCTTCCTCGTCAACAACGTTATTCCAGCCTGTCGACCCCGCAGTCGACGGCGAAGATTGCGACCACGATTGTGCCTCCTGCACGATAAAATATCCAGCGAAATTCAGCGTCGACTATGAAGATGAATTGTACGGGCATGTCAAAGGGTGGGCGACGCACTTGCTCGTCGCGACTGGGAAGACGGATTGGGTGAGGGATGTGGCGGATGAGAAAGGAAGCGTGATGGAGGCCATTGACAGATCCGGTGTTTGTCCAAGCAACGGGGTATGCAAGTCCAGTTTTCCTTTTTCACTTGCACTTTCCTAGTTATCAGCAACGGTGAAAATGAGGATGAGATTTATTAAAAACTGGTGTGTTTGCAGGCATTGAAAGTGTCGGCATCGAATATGCCAGTCCCGGACGAATACTATGACCACTCGGAGGGAGAGCAGCCAACAACCGTCTTGCTGCTGCCTGCATTCACGATCATCGATCATGTAACTCCCTCTCTGGTGCTAGACTTGGTCAAACAATTTGTCGACCTTGCTCCAACGACGACGACACCTTTGCCAGACGTCCCGCGAATAGCGGAACAAAACCAACTTGTCGAATCGACGACCTCAGGTGTCAACAACACCCCCAACCAACGATCCCTGGATCTCAATGACTTACGTGAATCTCTCCCTACGGTTTTAGGCTCTCGTCCTTGCCCACATGCCGCTGTCATTCTCCTTTGCTCCCAGAAAACGCGAGATGCTCGCTGTGGCCAATCAGCCCCCCTACTACGTCGAGAATTTGAGCGACATCTCCGTCCACTAGGTCTATATAGAGACCTTACCGATGAAAGGCCCGGTGGCGTTGGTATCTATTTCATCAGTCACGTCGGAGGACATAAATACTCAGCCAATGTATTAGTGTATCGAAGACGGGATTTCGAATGGTTCAAGCGGGATAAAGACGACGAGGACGGCAATTTAGGAGCGGAGGGAGCCTCTCAAGGCATATGGCTTGCACGAGTCAGACCAGAAGACTGTGAGGGGATTGTAAAGTTTACTGTGCTCCAGGGGAAAGTTGTGAAACCAGGCTTGCAGCTCAGGGGTGGATTCGACCGTGAAAAAGGCCTGATCAGCTGGTGACGGGTCTGTGGGGGTTACACCTCCATTGGGACTGTGGTTTCTAGACCCTGATCTTCGGAATGACAGCCTTGAAAGGCACCAGCATTGCGGTTTTTTTTTTTTCTTCTTCTCTTGCTCTTTTGCTTTGTTCCACGGACAATACGTACCAATACAGGGTACAGCAAGATACTGCACGGTCATGCGTACAGGGGCGCAAACTAGCCTTTTCTGCCTTCGTCCCGTCGTAATCCTTGAGGCTGGGTCGTTAGTTGATGCTCTATGTACGGAGTAGTTTAACTATGTAAAACAAGCGGCGGCCGAAGACAAAGAAACAGCGCTCAGCAAAACGCCCCAAGTCTGCCGCTACACGCTCGATTTGGAAGCTAAGGACTGGACCTGGGACGTAATACCAGACAGGAGAAACCCGACAATCTGGGGCGGGAAGAACCGATTTCATCCGCTTGCATGGTCTCCTCCTCGAAGAGGATAAATCCACGGGGCTGTCATATCGCTCCCAGCACCAGCGGTCACTTTTAGCTTCCGTCCTTCATCCTGACCCATGACAATAGAGCCAATGATGTCCAGGAGAAGGGAAATACCGGACTGTCGTGCATTTTTTCATTCATGCTGATCCCCTCCGGTGGCTACAGTCCCTTTTCTTTCACCGTTCCCCTAGCCCCTATTTCTCTAGGAGAAAGTACAAATTGGTCCGCGAAAACAATCAAGGAAAAAAGCAAAACAAACCGACAATACGCGATGCAAGAAAAGGGCGCTGGAGATAAATCAATGTCGAAAATGGACAGATTCTCCTCGGAATATTTCAAAAGCCAAAATATTCAACGCATTGTCCGGAGAGTAACTAGCCATGAATGACGGTTTCTGCTCATGTTTTATTTCCCGGCGTCTTGGTTGCCAATGTTGGGACTTGGACTACTTGACCTTGTTTGCTCGGTGAGCAGGCCTAGGCGAATTATATCCCAAGGATTCGATCCCATAACTGTTGGTTTATTGATATGCAACTAGCCGATTGAGGAAATACCTCCTCCTCCAGCAGAGCATCTGGTTCGTAAGCCAAGCAGCTGTGTTTCTCGTCGACATCTCGTGAGCGGCAAAAAAAAAAAAAAGAGCATGCAGTAATCAGATCTCGGCCGATGAAGCTAGATCCCACATGGAAGTGCCGGCCGTTCTTCAAAAGACACAATACCTGGTTGTTTGTATGCTCTTTGGGATGATATGTCAGTTGTTTCGGTTAATGTCTCTTTGCTTAGCGTATTACTGGGAGAACAAGGGAGCCACCTGGCGTTGGGGTGCCGATTCCAACAATGCATTTTGCCTCCATGCGAGGCTTTTTGCTCGCGACCGCATACGGAATGGTCGTGCATTACTAGTAAATCGGTTAGCAGGATTACCTGGGGGAGCCGCCAATTCTTGAGAAATTTAACTGTGCAAGTATAGCATAAAATATAGATTATAGCATCTAATTTTATCGCTGAAAAGTTTCTGGAACTCTAGCCTCGCATTCGTAGGGATGACCCTTGGGGTTTTAGCAGCATTGAAGATTACCACTGGCTGGGGAATATGCCCCAGAGGCTTGCGCTTACCCGGTTTCTGGAATCATTCGCCATAATATAAGCTTATGGGATTTTCTGGTGAGTTGTTGCAAAGATGCCACATGCGCGACTGAACAGCGTAGTCCAGAGCCTTGATACGTTAGATCTTCCTGAAACGATTCCAAGGAAAAATGCTCACATGCAACATTGTTTTCATGGGATTGCCTTCGGTGACTCGTATTATCTTTTCCTTCTGCCATTCAGGGTCAAGTGGAAAAGTCTAATAAATTAAGTCCATACCCCGTTGCCAACGACTGGAGGTTTCGTGATCAAGGCATCACTATATGTATGTACATCGAGCTGAGCCGTGTTCTTTTATAGCAGCACCAGCATCATGAGTGACCGGCAAGCAGGCCTGTTCAGTTTCGTCTTACTTTAGTGGTTTCTGATCGTGCGAATGAATAGTTTCAACAAAAAGAAGTTTCGTCCCAAATCGTTTCCCTTCCTTTTCCCCCATCCCAACCTATAACAAAATCCATAACTCCAACCCGCTCCTAAGCTGGGGGAAAACAAGGGAGCAAAAATATAGCATCTCCGAGTATAGCCAATATCATTTTGTCCAAGTCAACAGACCAATTATTGGCACGAAAGGGTTATCCCTCAGACTGAAAACACATGAAGCCCATGAGAAATATACACAAACTCAAGAAATGTCCCAGACTGTATATGAACATACATTGAACTCCCAAATCATGTCTCAGTTTCAAAAAAATCAAAGGTTGAAAAGAGCAACAGATCTTGGGGCAATATGCCCACTGTAAACGTGAGAATCGAAGGAGAAAAAAAAGGGAGTTGTTTCCGGACTATTGAGGATTTAATCTCAACCATCTAAGCCCAAGAATTCAAAATTTCTTTGCTCTGGATACTGGTCCAGAATACGTGGACCGAAATGTTTGTGGTCCAGAGGAAAGATTCCATTGTAGGACACTGGAGCTAGAGCTTCAAAGTGCGGTATGACAGGTGGAGGTATGGTCTGAAAGCGAGAGAGAGGGTCGATGTGGCCTGGAACATCGAAGCGTTGAATTTGAGGTTGCATCACCATCCCAGCACCAACATAGTGGATTTCTGGCTCGATGACTGCATTTTCGGCAGATATTGGAATTGCGTGAACTGGCTGTGTTTGCGAAGAATAGAATTCAGTCGCACTAATCATGGCTCTAGGTTGGTGGTATGTCGGTGGTGGTTCGGGCACATGTTGTGTCGTTTGCGGTAATACAGTTGGTGGTTGAGGTAGCGGTTGAGAGTATATATCCTGAGGTGAATGTTGTGGAACGCAATGTGCCTGTGCGGATAATTCTAGTTGATGAGAGCGATTTTGGTGTTTTGTAAGGGTTGTTTTGCGACAAAAGCTGGGAAAGCTGTCAGTTAATCATCCACCTGTGGGCTGTGTGCATGGAATCTCTCACCTTCGCTCACAAGCTGGCTCAGAACATTTGTAGGGTCTCTTGCCGGTGTGTATCCGCCGATGTCGTGCAAGACTAGAAGACTATATTTAATGGTCAGCAAAGAGCGAATCATGGGAGAAGGGCAACGGGTTTGACAGTCAAGAATGAAATATGGGGATTTGTATCACACACATCTGAGAATGCTTTTTCACAATTCGGGGTGTCGCAAACATGTGGCTTCTCGCCTGTGTGGGTCCGAGAGTGAACGGTTAAGGCGGACCTCTGGATGAAGCTCTTTGTACAGTTTGGAAAGTCGCATCGATATGGACGGTCATTGGTGTGTATCCGGTGGTGTCGACACAAGTCGGACTTGCGATTGAAGACCTGTGGTTCAAGCAATCATTAACTCCCACAAAATTCCCCTGAGAATGCATCACAGAGCGGAAATATAAGAGTGCAGATAATAGGACGGGTAGGTTTACCTTTTTACAGGTGGCCCAAGGACACGGGAAGCTGCGTGTCCGTGCCATGGCGTTCTTCCTTTTTGCTTGCTACAACAACCTTTGGTCGACGGGAGCTGTATGGAACCGTGGGAAGACGGGGAAGCGGCTGCTAGCAGACGAAGATGTATATTGGAGAACACGAGTATCGCAGCCGGGAGAAGTATATGAGAAAAGAACGTGTGTTGAACAAGGTGTTCTGCAGACACATAGTATAGCGGGAAGGGCCAAAGACCAGCTCTGTAGCAAAGCAAGGCAAGCAAGCAGGCAAGCAAGCAAGCACGCACTTACTGTGAACCCGGGGACCAAAGATTATTATTATTATTATTGATTCGAGGAAGAGAGAATTGAGGCGACTTAAGCATGAAAGGGAAGCCAAGACGTGGGACGAGGAGCAGTCGAGCCAAGCTTCCCTGTCAAGAAGGCCAATCTCGCCCTAGCCCCGAAGCGGCTAGCAGCCAGGGTGGGCTAATATCGACCGTACTAGCGCTGGACCGTCTCTATACCGTGTATTACCATCTGGCCACAGTACAGGACGGTACTTCCATACTACCCGCTTGCAACACGTACCGATCGTCCGCATATATTACTTTTTTGCCTTGCAAGTTGCATCTTTTGCCTTGAGCGGTCGTCTGTCGGCCAGGCGGAAGTGTCAGTGGCCAGAGGACCCAAAACTGAAAACCCCCCCCCCTTCCCAAACAACTCTCCAAGCTCCCGCCGTAGTCCCATGGAAAGGGAGCTGGGACGGCTCGTGGGGCCAATGGCGTCAAACGCGGGGGTCACAAATACACTTACGGTATCTCTTCAACAGGGCCTTTCCGGAATATACAGTACCGGACAATCCAACCATGTATCTGAAAAAGGGCAAACGCTTGGCGCCAGTCCAGATCCAATCCATGCCCTTCCTCTCGCCATTCTAATAAAAATGCTGCGAAATAAATAGCTCCATCTTTCTCCATCTCTGGCAATGTTAGATCTCACACAAGGATTGTTTAACCACTACCCGCCAACTCAATGAAGCTTAAACGCTGTCTACACCAGCTCGAGAAGTGGGTTTGATTCGTGGAGGTAACTGAACGACCACTGGCTTTCAAACCCCGACACAGGAAGTTTTGTTTTAGTTATCTGATCTGTGATCACGGCGTCCCCTGTGTCTCGCTAAAATAGTGAATAGATCAAATGTAACCAATACTATTATTATATGCAAGCCGCAAAATTCGAAGCAAGTCTAGTTTCTATCGCGAGCTCAAAGCAAGCTGTATGAAACAAGGCCGGCGAAGGTCGAGAATCAACCTTATATACGGCACATACAAAGCCCTAACAGTATAGCTGCAGCGCTTGATCAAGGAGCAATATATATTTATCTCACGGGGACAGAGTAGTTAATAAACCGCCCGTCACCAGGGTTTGCAATCACTTCTTCCCAAAAAGCTCGACAACGTCGATCATTTCACACGTCAACCAACGTCTTGGGTTCTACAGATTGCTCAGTAAACCCTGAACCATAATGTGGCTTCAGCGTAATTCTCGATTCTGCTATTATAGCTCACCGAGAAGGTGCCCACAGCCTCGAGAGAAGGAGGCACATAACAGAATCTGATTCGCTCTGAGCCTTTTAGCCAAATATGCAGGGAGCCTGGAGGGCCCCCTCACATTGATCTGATGGTGGCACTTTTGTGCTGCACAAGTCATATATCTCGATTGGAATCTTTCCGTATACGATCCCATTCGTTCGCGTTACCGACGTGGCTAACAGAAACTCCAGCAGTAATTAGTTAGCTCACATGGAAGGGAGAAGACACTCTGTGAACTGGTCCAGGGATTTTATTCTCCATGTACTTGGTTCAGGGAGACGTGACGCTTGGTTTGACCCTCCGCCGTGGGGGCTGTCATCTAGAGAAGAGATAGGATGGGCCCTGGGGTTTAGTGGGCAGCACCAGTCGGTGACAAGTTAGGGAGCATTCTCCCAGGAAAGAACGGAGTTTGAAGGCACGGGTTAACAAGAATAACTGCATAAAAATTAGCAACTATTGGTTTCACATTGCCACGATTCTTTGAGCCATCCAATGCCGCGACGAATCCGGTAGAACTTTGTTCACTCATGGGGCCAATTTACCAGTGGGCAGAGAACCGTTCCACAGCTGTCCTGTCCGGCTGAACAACTTGCTCACAATGACCTAGTTAGTTATCCAGGTGTCTGGGGTATATTTCCTTAGCTTGCACATAACATCTGTTGAACCAGAAGAAGTCCGAATCTGGTTCCTGGGGGCTGTTCGTCCACTGCGGGGTTAACTAGGTCTGCTGGGCATCAGCACATCAGCACATCAGCACCGATGTGCGGATATGCGAATCTGATAGGATCCCAGTAGGCTGGGATAGACTCCCCATCTTTGGGGTGGAAATGGCGCTGGAACTCTACAAACCGTGCCATCAAAAAAAAGTTGGGATACTTGTGGACCTCACGTTACACCCGATACCAACGTGTTCGTATAATACTAGGGCGTACGCGTATGGACCGTCTCAGAACGCCGTCCATTACATACATACATACATACCCGTCTCCTCAACTCCCTCTAACTACCCCCCCCCCCACCTCTCTCCCCAAGTGTTTTTCTGGAGTTGTGTTAGTTGAACTAGTTAGCATGAAAGCCAAGACCTCGCAAAAAGGTGCTAAGCGGATAGGAAGGCCCCACAACGGATCTCGCCCATGGATTTCGAGACCAAAAGAAATTACTCCCGTCCTACCCTTCTCTCTTCCCCCCCAAAAAAAAGCTTCCTCCTTCTAACGGTGGGGACAGAGCTCAGCTCACGGTCTCATGAAATGCCCTTGAGAAAAAGCTCAAACACTACATCCGATCAAGCTCAGCCATGTTCAACATACGTGTCGTTGGTTGATCTTGAGGATGGTCATGTGTGCCGCAAAAAGCATGTCAGCCATCGTGGGCAACGAACTTTTTCAAATAGGATGTTTCAAAGCATGTGCAATCGCAAAATCCAGGGATCCGTCTAGTTAGTTGGGCAAAAAAGCCACGCTTCTGTCAATGTCTAGGAGCTAATCTCGAAAACCTGTAACTATCCTCCCTTCCCGGAAGCTACAATATGTTCCTTCGTTGTTGCTTTGTTTACCTCCTCTCTATCTCTCTCTCTCTCTCTCTCTAACTTAGTTATTCATCTTAGCTTTTTCTTGGTAAGAGCTTGGAAGAGACTTCCAGGCACTCGGCGCATCCCGCTCCACCCTAATCTGTGGGTTTCAGCTCCCGCTTTTTCAAGAGCTCTTTGTGTTATCTCCGAGATTCAGCAGAGAAGAGGATGTATGTACATACTGTACTCACATACCTCCGTTGCAAACCTTTGCGATTATGCAATGTGGCGCTTTTTGAGATACACAAGCTGAAGAAGATGAAGAAGATAAGGAGATAGCACAGGCCATGCCGCCATCATGAAACATGGACTGCTAGAGGTGGGACGTGAAGAATGGCATGGTATCAAGACCATAGATAGTGTCCTCGCAGATACGGGGGATGAAATGATGCTGTCTCCTTCTAACCCGCGGATTCGGCAATCCAGATATGGTGTAGCTTACCACGTTTTTTTTTTTTTATGAAGCATGCCAAAAGTGGCTTGCATCGCCATGCATTTCAAACGATTCATATCTCAGCGAGGTGGTGGTTACATCTCTGAGTACCAGCGAGGGATAACATTGCTTTTTCCTCTGCTGTGTTCATCGACATTTGGGCTGTGAAAGCACCCACCTTATTTCCACCAAATCCCCCCTCCATACTCCGTACCGTTTCTCATATTTTCTGAATAGTATTCAAAGCAGGACTAGACAAGGTTTTGCGGCAACTATTACCTCTCCTGGGGGTTTTCTCGACCCTTGCACGTCCACGCCGCAGATCTAATCTGCAACAGAATGCAGATCCGAGATTCGATCGTGACTGCCCTTGCCGAGCTCGGAAGATTCACAAGCGATATTAGAATCGCATTAATATTTCGACTGGGCAAGGGTGGATTGCTGTGTAAGCATGTCCCACTAAGTTAGCCAAACTGTCCAATAACGAATTGAAGGGGCTGTGGGAGGAAAAGGGCCGTTCATTTGCCCCGTTGCTGGCCGTTTTCCCGGCGATCAGTTGCAGCAGGAATAATACTTTGCCCGGTATGACTCGGTGGACAAGATATAATAATAAATATAGTTAAACTGTATGAGTGATTCTGTAAGAATGGGGGAGGACGGGGAGACAAAGATGAGACCAAAGATTTCTTGATTCCTAGGGCGCGCTTAATGGTCGGCTAACTCTCGAACTTTGCCCCCTTTGACTTTGTTGTCGGGGGCCTAGATCAGTCAGATCAACGGGAACTCCGCTCGCTAAAAAGCACATCGTCAGATCCTGCCCATTCGACTCCACTAGAATAACACTAATCTGTATGACGGGTCTCCATGTGCGGGTTGCTGCCAATTCCGTGAGAGGCAACTACGCACATGGCGTGTGGTGGCTACTTAAGTCTCATTGCTATTGGCGATCATCAAGGACAGTGCGTCCGCAGCACTTGGGGCCCTGGCCTTTGCTTCTCGACGTTAGTTAGGTCGGTTCGATTCAACTAAGCTAACCAGCGGATTAAAGAATCCTCTTCTCATTTTCATACAGCTATTTTTTTATACCCTACTCCATAGTTAACACTGTCCGAAGATTGACAACAATAACTGGAGATCTATGAAAACAGCTTGGCCTAGAGAACGCGGGAGATATCGGAAGCGGAGTGATGATACCCCGCGGTTCGGAGCCCATAGGTCTCAGAAAGGATTATTAGGTAACTAAACTAACTAAACTAGATGTTAGTCAACCAGAACATACGGAGAAAGGCTGGATTCACTCTTATTTCCTCCCCTCTTTCTAGCGCCCCCTCGAGGTTCTTCTCCTCCCCCCCCGCATTGAATTGGGTTAGTCCGGGAGTGAGCGGCTATTCTCCACTCAATTAGGTTTCCCGCGGAGCATTAGTTACCCATCGTCCCGAAACTTATCCACATACAAGCGGATTACAGCCCGTATCGCAGCGATGAAAAAAAAAAAAAAAACCTATACATGTATGTTTTGTATGTAACTACCGTACGGGCGGGAGACGGGCAACTTATCTCGTTTGAAGCGCTGGCTTCATGTTTGATCGAGAAACAGCGAAAGGGTTTTTGACAGTTTGGGAATGGGGAAGATTGGAATCACTCGAGAAATTCCGTTTGAATGACCAAAAGGCAGGCTGGAAGAATGATGTATCTAAATGTATGGAGTTTTTAGTTGATTTAGTAGCTTAGTATTGCAGGGTGCGTGCATACTTGGCCATCGCACAAGGCCTAAGGATATGCATGTCTATCAACAATCAAACTAAAAAAGAAAAAAAAAGGATTCTGTGGCCCGAGGCACATACCACCAGAGCAGATATGTCTCCGGCTTCGCTCAACTGCCACTTTTTCACTTCGGACTTGCAACTGACGAACGTCCATTTTTAAAGTTCTAGAGCTTCATGGCTGGTTCCTGCAGCTGGTGGATCTGAACTAGACTTAACGGCTCAGCTCGAAGCTCTTCTGTTCGGGGCTCAGACGAGAAAAAGAGAGGTAACTACGGTCGTCGGTGAGTCATGTAACTAGCTAAGGTGGACTTCATCACGAAATGGTGCCTGGGAGAGAGGCCTTTGCTGAGAAATGGGTTTGGGGGTTTCTCTTCTTCAACCCCCCGCCCTCCTCCCCCACGCCCCCTGAGAGAAGAGAAGTTTGCGATTCAAGGGCACGTTTGAAGACGAAACAGCGTGAACATGGGGGAAAGGTATTGAGATCTTGAGGATAATACCTTTTTTTTTATTTCTTCTAATATTTTCCGAGCATCTAGTCAAAACAGCCTGGACCTGGACCTATCCTTGATGAAGAATCAGCAAATTAGTGACCTCGAATTCAAAAAACGGTCAACTGTGGAACCAGCTTCTTTGAAACCCATCGTGAAGGACCTTTTATTTTCAGGCTAGCAAAACGGAGCATCGTGGAGTGGCGCTTGCCGACCGGCCTTCTGAACCCACCTTTGTGCCGTTTTACTCTTTTTTCTTTTTCTCCAAGCAACCCAAACTAAAAAAAAAAAAAAGAGAAAAAGAAAAACCAAAGCAACTGCCCAGGACCGGAAATTCCATCCGAACCGCTCTGGTGACAGATATTGAAAATCGACGTGAAGCAGCCGCAAAAGACAAGAAGTTGGTAAGCGATTACGAATAGCTGACTCTGGGAAGCAGGGGAGGAACATCATGCATGATTCTTTTTCTTGGTCGACGGTTGATAGGGGGCAAAACGACCAAAAGTGAGCTTAGAGCGATGGAAAAGCAGCCCAACTACCCTTACCTACCTACATTGTACATACCCTTGGTAGGTACTCTTCTTTCACCCCCCCCACACACTCATCACACACCTGTCCAGTCTGCTCCGTACGCCCATATTTTGCATGTATGTAGATACCCACAGTACAGGCCGCATCACCATACATATACTCCCCTTCCCATGTACCACCAATCGTGGAGTGTCTTGACCGTGTTGTCTCAGCTGACGATCGCCACCCCATTTCTCTTCCTTCATGAACAGTCTTATGCCGCAAGAAGAGTTGCAGAAAACGCTTGACGAGATTCTCACAACTTCAAAAAAAGCCCAGAGCTGATGGATTCACAAGCTAACCAGCTATATGAAACACAGAAAAGCAACGAAAGGAAGAAAAAGGACCCCTTATCAGCGTCCAAAACTGGAGACAAATTGGAATTCCCATTTTGACCATCCATCTGGCATTTAGGCACTGGCCGTGCAAGACGATCTTTTCGCCCAAAACACAGTCATTCAGCAAGTAATGGGTTGGCAGAAGTGAGCTCCCCTCCCCCTTTTACGCAAAACATTATGAGTCTTGCAAGGATATTGCAATTCTGCAGACGGAGACATCTTCATCGACAGCCCCCTTGATTCCCACCCCACTTCGGTATGAACCGAGCGACGTTGGCCGCGCGATGTTGGATGTACATACACCCTGGAATTCCACAGTAAAAGAAAACTCCTCAAACGGCAACTGATGAAGTGGACAGGAGAGCGCTCCGTCGGGTCGGCGTTCAGGAGAACGATTGGAAAAACCGAAGCAAGAATGCGGGGAAGAGTCTGGGACGGGGAGGGGGGGTCCTGCCATGCCGACACAGTCTCCTCATCGCACCACTGGGGTCCAACGCCTTACGAGCCGCTTTACTCTAGTGTTTGACACTTGACAAGTTGCCAGTCACACTGACGTCTGCTTGCGCCTAAGCGATGTTTTTAAACATGCGAAATCGAGGGCCCGAGCGTGACCGGGATACCTTCCGCTTGCTTTGAGACACGCGCCGAGAGCCAGTCGGATATTCTCCTGGTAGCCAGCTGACCGCCCTTTTCTTTCTGGTTGAGGTGTCCTGTCTTTTCTTTGCACTGTCATATCGCAAAACCCTGGCTTTTGCAGCTCAGATGATGTGGCAAAGCTGGAAGAACTAGTCGAGCAGCGGAAAGGGGGTTTCCATGACAGTGAAATGGTTGGATAGGAGTTGGTCTGCATTGCGCACCCTCCACCATCAGCAAGGAATAAGATAGGGTGCAGATCTCTCTGAGGACGATCGCATCACTAAGTTATCAAAATCGTATCGAGGATGTACAAACGACATGGATCAAGGCTCTCTTAATTATGGCCTGGGCCGCACAGACTGGAGGAACGAGTGGCAGTTACCGAAGCAGTGCAAGGTAGTAGTTAGCCGGAGGAGTAAAGACATCGTAAGGAGGGCACAGCAAGCAATAAAACACCCTTCAGTCGCTGACTCGAGGCTTCTCAAGTTCTCAGCCCATCGACGTTTGGCCAACCCCAGTGCAACCTTTTTGGGGTGGCCTTGGTCCAGTCACATGATCTGAGTGTCACGTGACAACGGAGCAAGCTTTTGCACTATCCCTAATTCGAGACAACACCTTCGATGGAGCTGTAGAAGGTTGCATAGCAAAAGGGGGGATCGGGAGGTTAGGCGGAGGACTCGACAAATCAATCAGTTGCAGACTCATATGCGGACGAAATGGGTTCAATTGAACTCCCTATCGAACCCAGAGATTCGAAAGACGAGGTGGTTGTTTTAGTCACAGGGACGAATAGGTGCGTGTGGTTTCTGCCCGAATTATCTTCGATTTGTATCTCACTAACCCCCCTAGCATAGTGGCCTCGGCCTTGCTATTTGTCGTCGACTAATCGATGAGTTCCTCCGCATGCGATCGAAGCATGAATCCCTAACCTTGATATTCACCACCAGAAGCACAAGGAAGAGCAATGAGACCTTGGCTCAATTGCAGAGTCATCTTCGATCCACCGGCGTCTCGGGCCGGGATCGAGAAAGGCTGACGCTAAAACCAGAACATGTGGACCTATGCGATTTACCGTCCGTTCGGGCGCTTTCACGGCGACTTGTTGCCTCCATACCGAAACTCGATGTTGTCGTGCTGAATGCAGGAATCGCTGGCTTCACTGGACTGAATTGGTTTCGCGCGATATACATGGTGCTGACCGATCTGGTGCATGCGGTCACATGGCCATCTTCATACTGCCTGAGTGCCAGAGGGACCCTGGTGAAGAAGCAGACGCAGTTGCCGGATGAACCACCCATGGGTCAGCTGTTTTGCGCCAATGTGTTTGGCCACTACATGCTCACCCATGATTTGGTTCCGCTGCTTGAAAGATCCAGCGTCCCAGGACGGATCATCTGGACGTCGAGCCTGGAGGCTACAAGAGAAGTTTTCGATGTCGCGGATATCCAAGCTCTAACAACCCCCCGAGCCTACGAGTCGATCAAATATCTCACGGATATCCTAGCGCTGACATCTTCATTACCGAGCACTTCTCCCTGGGTCGATACTTTCTTCTCTTCAAACTCCGACCCCGCCAGCAGCGATGGCAAACCCTCCCTGCAGCAGAACGGAATCCCAACGTCCACCACTCCCAACATGTATGTCGCTCATCCCGGCATCTGCGCAACCTCCATTATGCCACTCTTGCTCCCACTTCGCTACGCCATGATCGCTGTATGCTGGTTCGCCAGGTTGCTCGGATCTCCCTGGCACGTCCTCTACTCCTACCGTGGTGCTGCGGCAGCCATCTGGCTCTCCCTCGCCTCCCAATCGGTGATCGACGCCGCAGAATCAGCGTACACGGCTCTCGGTGGAGGAAGGGTAAAATGGGGATCGTCGTGTGACCGACTGGGAAGAGAGAGTGTGGTGTGCACGGAAGTGGAGGGCTGGGGGTTTGGCGGCGTCGTCGGTGCACCGCGGTCAGATGGCGATCGGACACGGAGAAGGAAAAGAGGAGCGAGAGATTTAACAGCGGATGGGAGAATGGAGTTTGAAGAATTGGGGAGAAGGTGTTGGAGGGAGATGGAGGAGCTGAGGGTGCAATGGGAGGGGATCTTGGATAGAGCGGAAGACGAAGAGATGGCGGAGAAAGCGTAGAGAACATCAAAGGCCGACCGGGGCGATCTATATCATTGGTCTTGGTCCTGCAGAATACCCAGAGGCGGTGGTAGCGAGATCTTACGCATTTGCATTCTCGTCTTATAGACATCTTTAGGAAATTTAGTTTAATAATTAAGAATAGTATATTCATTCAAAAGATGAATTAATTCTCAAAGATCAAAATTGCGTTGTATTTTTGTCTTCAATCACTACCCTTGCATAATTCACCCTTCCGCCCGATTACCAGCTTCCACACCAAAAAACCCTCAAAGCATATTCATGAAAAGGGAAACAGGGGAGCAGTAGAGAAAGAAAAATGGAACAATTCCTCCACTGACTAAAATCGAAGTACGGAAATGTTACTACCTAATGTAGGTAGATATGTAGGTAAAAAAGGGAAATGTAGGTTTGGTCACGAAAATAACGAGAAAGGAGGAGAAACAGCAAGGGAGATCAACAATTCCCTCAAAGTTACTATTCCTCCACGCAGAGAAGACCAATGCGAAGGAAAGAAAAGTAAACAAGCTAATAATTAGTAGGTAGAAATCGGGCCATGCGCACTCACTTGAAAGGAACAGAGAAGAGATGAATCTCAAGCCCACAATCAAGCCCACAATTAGATCCCAACCCCAATTCACAGTGGCTCAAAATGGGACAGCTCGGAAGGGACAAAACAAGGCGTACGAAAGCCTTCGGACCAAATAGAAGGAAAAAAAGACGAAGATCTGTACATCGAAAAACATGATGAGAACTGCTGGAAATTCAAGAAGTGAGATGCACGGAAGGACGAAAAGTATGCTCGAGGTAAACACAAACACCTTCCCCGCTCTATTCCCTCGCTTTTTTGCCCCTGGGATCCCTGCCTTCATCAATTATATCGGATATTTGTTTTGATTGTTTGTTGTGAGTGAAATTAGCGTCGAATTGAATCTTTGCACAAAACGACTGATTATAATTGTATGGGAAAAGTAAAAAGTAAAACTCGACCGGTTATCGAATTTTACATAATAATAGCAGGCACTGCATACGCGTTAGTACAGTTGTAACTATAGTAAAGGGTGCATGAGAAATGGACGTACCGTCAATGTTCTGCTTGATGCTCTTATGAGGGAGAATAGAACCTCCGTTAACGTAGACTTCGTCCCCGATGGTAACATCATCACCGAGAACAGTCACGTTCTCTAACCGAGCCCATTTGCCGACGGAGCTGTTCCAACCAATGATGCTGGATTTCACCCACGCGTGGTCCTTGACTTTGCTGTTCTCCAACAAAACGCATCGTTGCAGTCGCACACCATCGCCGACAACGACGTTTGGCCCAATTGTCACATTGGGTCCAATGCGGCAGTTTTTGCCGATTTTAGCACTGGGGTCGACCAAGACGTTCCCACCGTGAACATATGGCTCGGTGGCGGGCGACAGAAGCTTGGAGTTACGCTTGGCAAGAGAGGAAAGGTAGAGACATGTTCCGGTCAAGAAATCTTTGGGCTGGCCAACATCCATCCAGAAGCCGTCAAGATCAAAGGAGTGGAGTTGTCCATCTGCGCAGATGGCAGGGAACGTCTCCTGTTCGATAGAGGTGGGGCGAAGCTCAATGCGCTTCAGAATGCTAGGGTTGAGGATGTAGATACCGGCGTTGATACGGTTGCCCACGAATTCAACTGGTTTCTCAACGAATCGGTCGATCCGGGACGGGTGGTTTGGCTTATGAACAACGACACCGTATTTGGAGGGTTCCTCCACCTTTGTAACCACGATTGTTCCTTCGTCTCCGTGTTTCTTGTGGAATTCAGCCAGCTCTTTGAATGGATAGTCGCAGATGACGTCGGAGTTGAGAACGAAGAAGGGTGTGTCGTCTTTGCCGAGAATCTTCTCTGCAAGCTTCAAGGGGCCGGCAGTGCCCAGGGGTTCCGACTCGACAGAGAATTCGATTTTCACGTTGTATATCTCTTCGTACTGAAAACGAAAAGAGTGACGGTGAGCGGAGGTGCGTTCCGACTGCGAGCTACTACACTACTGGGAAGAGCTGCCCATACCTTTTTGAGTGCAGAGACCATGATATCCGGTCGATAGTTGACGGCGAGAACAATGTCTGTCACACCGGCAGCTGCCAAGCTCTCGACTTGGTGGAGAATCATAGGCCGGTTGGCGAATTCGACCAAGGGCTTCGGGAGAGTGAGAGTCTACCACGTTTCCGACAGTCAGTCTGAAATGGTTCTGCTACCCCGCCCGCGTCTGCGAAGAAGGAGTTTGGGGGCAGAAACTCACCAATGGCCGTAGACGGGTACCGAAACCACCGACAAGAATGAGAGCTACATTCGTCGCAAAAGAGGTGAGCAAAACATCGCTATTCCTTCCTCAATAGAGGCGTAGCGGTACATACCCTTCATGGTAGCAAATAGAATATGGTTGCTCTAAAAAGAGCAACGAATGCTGGAGAGGGTGTACGTCGGTTGATGATGGAGGGAGAAAAGAGGCGGTGTAAGGAGTCCGAATCGACGGAGGATTATAGCGAGCGCGGACAGGTATGCGGATGAGACAAATTGCAAGAAATTTGTTCGCGGACAAGGACGTTTTCCGGCGACGGGACAATTGAGGTTGTTTCTGACGATGATTGGGAGAAGAAGAAGAAGGAGGAGAAGAAGAAGAGAGAAAAAAAGGCGAATGTCAAACAAGGGGGGGACGGGAGAAAACAAACCGGGAGTGTAGTTAGCTAACCCAGAGCTGCCAGGGCTGAAAAGGACAGTTAGTTACACCAGGGATTGTGTCGGTTTAAAGGAGAAGGAAGAAAGAAAAAAAAAAGAGGCGCACGCCAGACGAGGTCAGGTGGGCTGGGACTTGTTGAGAGATAATTTAGCTGGTTGGGAGGGGCGCCAATAATGGAGGTTAAAAACAAAAAAGGGCGCTTGCAGGGCTTAAAGGGAGAGTGAAGCCGGGGGGAGAAGGAAGGGGGACTGGGACTGGACTGGGTGGCCGCAGGCTGGCTTCCTATAGGCTATT
>LJPK01001220.1:91995-125467 GCA_001430945.1 Amauroascus niger
CGGGGAGGGGGGGGGGGGGGGGGGGGAGGAGGGAAGCACATTGTTAGCCTGTTAGGTAAGGAAGGGGGGCAGGTGCTTTAAAGGGGCATCGCCCGTAACTCAAACCTAATTGGAGGCGGTTGGGCTCTGGGCCAGGCCCTTAACTATACTTTTAAGATTTTGGGCGTGGTACTTTGGTTTCTGCTTGGGATGCCACACAAATCCATGTACTTCTTCCTAGGCTCTAGCTACCAAAAAGCCAACAGGAAACATTCGGTAGTCAACCCAAAGAGAATCCAGAAACCCAAAACTCGCAATTCGAGCCATGGAAGACGGGGGGCAAAACGGGGTCATTCCACGAGTGCTCGTGACTGTACTCCGGAGTCCGTACCACTGCTCCTCCTGCGGTTCCTTTTGTCTCAGACATTTTGCTCTTGGGTCGGTCGATGTGAGATGCGATATCTCAATTCGTTGTTACGTGTGTGCGTAACTATATTTCTGTGATATAACTAACTTATTTATTGCTGTGGAGCTCGGTTGATGGATCATCTGATTTCGCACGATCGGCACAGGCGATGATTTGATGAAGAAGAAAATAATGGAGCAAAAAAAAAGGGGGAGGGGCCCTTTTTTCTCTCAAGGAAGCAGAAATTGCAACCGTAATTAAATTGCCTGGCAACGAGCCACGTCAGCCGGACCACGAGAGAAGAGCACTTCCAATTATATTATCATCACATCACCCGGAGAACCAGACGGTACTTAGTGAAGAGAGATGATCCATATTAAACCCCGTGTCGTGGCAGACTGACATAACTACCAACTTGAACCAGCCCACCATTCAGCACCCTTTTTGCTTCAGAATCCATGCGACGCTGCAAACTGACCCATGGCGCATCCTTACAAGACAAGACTTTGTTGGAAAAAGTGAACAATTAGTTAGTCACGGAAAAGGCCTTCAATGGACCATAAGAGAAGGGTCGGGAGTCAAAAAAACATTCAAGGCCAGAAGACGGGAAAAGCCATGGATGCACCACTGATTTCAAAATGACCAGAGCGATATTTAGCACTAACGACCACGCTCGATTCCACCGCCTCTTTTATTGACTATCAGGTGGAAGTTGTACCATAACTTCTGCCGGCGCAACCAACAGAGACGTGTTCGCACCCTCCCTCCCATCCGCTCCCGGTGTGACGAAGTTTCTCATCCACCGTCTTACCTTGCGGACCTTCACTGCCTGCGGATCCGACCTGGTCTCCTCCGACGGACCGCCAGTTGCGCTGTCATCTACCTCTTCACGATCTAGTATATCGATCTTCGTCATGTTTTGCCGTAGACTTTGGCCATAGACCTGACCGCGAAAAGAGCTCAGGGTCACGTAACGCAATAGAATAATGTCACGCAGCCGCAACACTCTGAGCGACTCCTCGAGCGAGTTTGGAGCGAAAACCGTGGTGGTCTCTTTCGATGCCGGCACCCAGCAGCTCACGCGGAAACCAGTCTTCGTTTCGTCGCCCACTAGTAACTCCACGATGTCCATTTCACGGCCCCATCGCGTCTGGACACGGCGTCGCGGCCGTATGCTCATGACTGCAACGATTAGGTTCACGATAACGTTGCGCGGAGCCAAGGACTGTAGATAAGTCGCGCGAGGGATGTCTTCAACGTCCATCAGACGTCCAAAACGCCCGTCGGACTCCTTTTCATTAAACTGGAACTGTGCCGCTTTCGACATTGAAGCATCATGGGCCTGATCGTCATCATCATCAAAACTCCGGGTGAACTCAGAGTCATCTGTAAATGATCTCGATCCGCTTATGAAAGAAGGATGCGTTCCCTCGTGGAGAGCAAACGAGTGATTGTAGAACTCGGACAGTGCGCTTTCGTCCACGTCCAGACTCACTGACTCTCCGCTATATCTTGGAACCGTTCCCATCGTAAAGAAGGACGGCCCACCCGTCGGTGTTTTGAAAACGGGGGGTTCGATCGGAGCGAGCGATCGCCATCGTGCCCGCGAGTTTAATCCCTCTGACGGTCGGGGTGTGTAAAACGGAGGTAATGGTTCCTGAAGGAGCTCGGATTCATCCCAGTTGAGCTCGCTTCGAAGCGGGAGCCCAGTCAAGATGATGACCCTGTATGCCATAACTAGCTTTGTCCAAGCGACTTGCACGTCGGAGGGCGGAAACAGGCAACAAAGGGGACTCGAGAGACTCCCTACATCGGGAAGAAGGGATAGGATGCTTCTTTATTTCAATCCTTATTCGTCATCATGTCAATGAATTTCTCCAATTCAAGCTTCGGTGTCTATTGTAATTTTCTTCCAGAGGGCTCTCAATCAGAGGGGGAGAGAGAGAGAAAGAGAAATATAGTTACCCAATCAGATGCGACGAAAAGCACTTCTGGAATGACTAATTCCTCTGGAAAAGCAGCCAATAATAACACCCATGTGACAACGTTTTAGCCCTTTTCGGGTGGCGAAAGGCGGCTTTGTCATGATTCGCCGCCCTCCCGGGGGGAATTTCCATTTTCTGTTCAAAGCGCGTTTTTTCGGGGAGGCTTTTGATCTCGTTGATTTTCAGTTGCTCGGAAAGCCACGATGGCCACCGGGTTTCCTTCCTGCCGCAAGCAAGCTTCTTGATTGGTTTTTGTTTTGCTCCAACACTCTTGTCCACCCTCCTCAAGAGAGTCGCTGTTTCGTTCCAGCCGTGAGGCTCTTGTGCCCATGGCCTTCCACACTCCTGTCGCCCTTCCGGTAGGCTTTCCCGGTTCATTGAACGCCATTGTTTGGATATCATGCTGATGACATCTCTTGAACTCGATAGAATGTTGCAAATGTAGCATCCGAGTTGTGGCCGTCTGTGTCAAGTGCGATCTCTGCACCATGGAGAAGTCTTGCGCGTTCGTCCTCCGCACCCCGCTCGTCTTTTTCCCCGACAAGCCAAGAATCAGTTCGGAGGCTTCATAGTGAACGGTCGTCGAATGTACGTGGCACCATTGCGCCCAATCTTAGCAGTGCACCCGCTCATGGAGAACGGCAGTTCGATGGTCGTCCGCCGCTCTCAGAAGGACCGGGTAACATCGCTTTTGATACACTGAGACTGGCGGCGGAGCAAAATTTAGCCCTCCGGCAAGCGACGTCCAGTAATCTTCTATCTCAAGGTACTTAATACGCTTTTTTTCCCACAAGTTGATGCGTTCCATTAATGAGAGACTTTTTGATAGTCGCCTCCAACCGCCTATGGGCCGCTCGATCATTCACCTCGCCCAATTCTCCGAAATGCAACTCAATCCGGTCGTATTCTACGCTGCCCGGCTTGCAACTGAATCGCCCAGGGGCAGTTCCTAAAGCCAAGGGGTTGTCACAATCGCAGCAGCATAGATTCTTGTTTGGTGGTGGTCCTTCCCAAACTGCGTTACGGTACATAGAGCAGAATGCGAACAATAATCCAACCAGTGCGACGTCTCAAAATGCTTTTTATTCCGCCTTACTTCGAGCCAAAATGCCAGCCATATTGATAGAACGCTATCAAAGTGGGAGGTTTGCCAACAACGCCCAATCGGCCCAGCATTATATGAAAGCTCTGCAGCAGGTCGGAGCCTCGTCGGCTTCGATGCAAAGTCAAAATCAACTTGCATCTCACGAAAATATGAACCCTGATCAAGTGCAAGCCGTCGGACAGGCCGTTGCTGCGCGGACGCATGGAGGTCAAGTTGGAATGTCTACCAAACCAAACGGCACTGGAGCAAAAGATACACCCATCTATGTCGTTGTTGAAGAGTCAACAGGAAGTCAGGTTTTTAGATGGGTTAAATTCTTCCTCTACTTTGGTTTTGTTTGTTACTTCTCCCTGGTCATGGTTAGCTTTCTGGTCGAAACAACCGGAATACTGAAAAACGTCCGCGGTACCCAGAGCAACGAAGCCCAGCCACAACATCAAAAGGTTCGATTCAGTGATGTGCATGGATGCGACGAAGCCAAAGATGAACTTCAAGAGCTGGTTGAGTTTTTGTCGAATCCCGAACGTTTCTCTTCCCTCGGTGGCAAACTTCCAAAGGGTGTTCTTCTCGTGGGGCCTCCTGGCACTGGCAAAACTTTGCTTGCCCGCGCTGTAGCCGGTGAGGCAGGCGTCCCGTTCTTTTACATGTCCGGATCTGAGTTCGACGAGATCTATGTTGGCGTTGGCGCTAAACGAGTCCGTGAGCTGTTCAACCAAGCAAGATCCAAGGCTCCAGCGATCATATTCATCGATGAGTTGGACGCGATAGGCGCGAAGAGAAACGAAAGAGATGCCGCTTACGTTAAACAGACTCTGAACCAGCTGCTAACAGAACTTGACGGCTTCTCACAAAGCAGTGGTGTCATCATTCTAGCAGCCACAAATTATCCTCAACTGCTTGATAAGGCACTGACTCGACCTGGCCGTTTCGATCGTAAGGTGGTAGTTGGCCTCCCAGATGTTCGAGGTCGTGTCGATATCTTGAAGCACCATATGAAGAATGTGCAGATTAGCACCGATGTCGATGCCGCTGTCATCGCTCGTGGAACGTCAGGATTCTCAGGCGCAGATCTAGAAAATCTCGTCAATCAGGCTGCCGTGCATGCTAGCAGGTACAAAAAAACAAAAGTCGGCCCGATAGATTTTGACTGGGCCAAGGACAAGATCATCATGGGTGCCGAGGCCCGCAGCAGGGTCTTGAGAGATGAGGAGAAACTTCTAACTGCTTACCATGAAGCCGGGCATGCTTTGGTTGCGTACTTCTCTCCAAAAGCTATGCCGTTGTACAAGATCACTATCGTTCCCCGAGGAATGTCCCTAGGTGTCACTCACTTCCTTCCGGAGATGGATATTTATTCGAAGAACTATACTGAATACCTAGCTGACATCGACGTTTCGATGGGAGGCAAAGCAGCTGAGGAACTTGTGTTTGGGCCTGAAAATGTCACTAGCGGAAGCGCAGCGGTAAGTTTTGAATCTGTAACTGCTCCCCATTTAGCCTCTTCCCATATACTGATGTGATTATATTGCAGGATCTCCGCAGTGCCACCGAAACCGCTTTCTCCATGGTGACGCAGATGGGGTATTCAAAGAAACTTGGCAACGTCGACCTTAGTTTCAACTACGACGCTCTCTCATCCGAGACAAAGCAAGAAATTGAAGCAGAAGTCCGGCGCATAGTGGAGGAAGCCAGCAATCGCGCAAAGGTGATTTTGAAAGAACGCCGAAAAGAGCTTGAACTTGTCACAAAAGCTCTCTTAGAATATGAGACTTTGTCAAAGGAGGAGATGGAAAAAGTGCTCAGAGGGGAGAGGTTAGACAAGCTCGAGGCATTGCCAAAAGCACCAATAATTCTTCCTGATGCGCTGGTCACCCCAGGGCTGAGCCCACCAACGGGTGACAGGGTCACCTCGAAATAAGAATGTCGTCCTTCGATGCTCTGCTTTGGTTCCGTTCCACGCTTCTTTCACATGTTACCATCTCCCATCCCTCTCACATTATCGGTGCATTCTTTCTTCCTTTTCCTTCTCCCTTTCCGGTCAAATCAGCAGTAGCGACTAGTCCACCGCTTTCCGGGCTCAGCCGCTTGTGAATCAAACATTGTACTCTCGAAAGTACCCTGCGATCTCATCTTGGCCGACGGGAGCCAAGGTTCAAAGCTGGTTCAGCTCAGCGATTATCACTTACACCCTTGAATCCGCGGAAGGGAAAGGCTATTGGGTGAAATAGAGCGGTTATGCAATATCTCGCGCGGAATTTTTTTTTTCGGCTAAATTTGAACGCCTGTTCATAGTTCCTGAGCACTGTCTCCATGTGTCTCTTTTTTGCATAGCCTATTTAGTCGTGTACTTTTAGCTAGGCTCAAAGTCTTCTTTTCTTTTTGGTTTCCTTTTACTCTCCCTGCATACGTGCATCAAACAGCAGTCGCATTTGTCCACTAGGTTCGGAATTTTGTTCTGCTTCTCCCGTTTTCTATGAGACCGTGTTCAATTTGTTCTATGTATGTACCTGTCTGCATAAGGTACATATCCCATGCCATCGATAGACGCCCCAGCTTGTATACTTTTTCTCTTCTCACTCCCTGAAAAAAATCATAGTTATTCTCAACAACCAATCCTGGTTGTCATATAATCTATATAGCTTAAAAAGTACAGGAAGACCCCTAAGAATAAGATAAGCCCAGCTCAATACATACCCAAAAAGAAACCTTTCCCACCATTCAACCCTGCATCCACGATTCTATCTATAGGCAGATCAATATAGTTACCTACATAATCATGCAGTCTTACCTCCCCATACATGCATACGTCATGCATGCGAAGTTGCAGATGCCAAAAAAGCCAAAAGGTGGAGCACCCTTCTTTGGGGTTCATGCATGTCTTTTTTTTTTCAGGTGCATGTATGTATTTCTTCTAGTTCCTTTTCTATTCTTCTCTTCCTTTTTTTTTCTTTTCTTTTCTTTTTTTTGGGGGATGCAGAGTTGTTATGTATGTCGGGCGCTGGGTGTATGTACATACATATAGACATGCATATATCTGGACCGGGGGGCCTCAGTACCTGTTGCATATGTCGGACGAATGGTCCTGTTTCGGGTTGTAGCAATGGAAGTGGAATCAGATGCAGCTGTGGTTCTTGACTCATGTGTGCTAAACACATCTCCGGTTATTGAAACATTTGTGATATTTAATCCTTCGAGAGATCGTGCAATATCAGAACCGCTCCAAATATTGCCGGTAACTGATATAGTAAGTGAGCGATAGCTCGCATTCAGACCGACGTGATAGTTATCCTCTCCATACCAAGGAAATAGTCTGGATTAAGAGAAGAGCCCAGAATCAAAAAACCAAATGTACTCAAATCTCGTGCATGTGGCGGGGGGGAGGGCGAGCCGGTCCGCTAAGCTTCGCAAGAAGATGTGGATCCTTTCCAACGGCTCCATGGATACGGGGTATTTGTGGAGAAATAAATATCCGTGCCAGAACGAGGGATGTCGCAAAATTGAGTCCTTCGAGGATGATGGGAAAGAGATGAAATGCAAGGGAAGGTGTAACTTATAGACCGGAAGACAAGGAATGATGCCTTTGATGGAAAAGGAATACACCCATCGCCATCTGAGTAGTTATGTTTCAATGTTCCACCTTCAAGTTCCAGTCCATGCTTAGCTAGTTAGTTACCGGAGACGGGCGAGGTATAAACTGCTAGTCATACACAGTTTCTAGCAGTCCCGTCTTTTTCAGGCCATTCAGGCCATCAATCATCCCTTGGCTAGGCAGTCTAGATCTGCCAACGACCCATGTCTGCGGGTGAAAGATTTACATAATTAAACCATGCAAATCATCACCGGATACCAGTATTGGGAAACCGGTCTCAACAAAAATAACGCGAGGCAGATTGAAAAGATCGCAGGAGTCAAAGCTCGACCTGGCTTGCTAGGGCAGGGGCCCATGTTCGACATTCGACAGGCGGCTGCAGCCGTCGAACGGCCTGGAGGGTGTCAGTGTGGCTGATGTTGGGTCCATGAAAAGAAAAAAATTCCGAAAAGAGTTAGACATGGGCTCCACCTGGCGGATATTGATGCGATATCTTAGCCTCTTCTTCGGAAAGTGGAAAGGAAAATGTGTTAAAACTGGCGGGATGTATGCACGTAAGTACATAGCAAATGTCATGCATATGCATCTAATTGCTATGTGCACATCCACACACACATCTTTCGATAATGGCTTCCTGCAGATTAGGTCAATGCGTGAAGCAATGAAGTTTCCATATACGAAGGACATGCACTTGTTGAGGTTCGAGATTTGGGACAATATATGCGTGCAGCAAGGCTCATATGAGCGTTACTAAATATTGCAAAGGGAATAAAGGAAGCTAGAGATCACAATGCCATGAATGTTCAAATTGATATTGAACAAGGCTGAAAGATTTAAGCGGGGAGAATCATCGCCAAGTGCGGCATGACATCGCAACAGATACGTAGACAACAGCCCAGACATTTCATATCCCTCAGTCTAAGGGTCCCGTGAAAAGGCTAAAGCAGTGGAGGGGTGTATGCAGCGGAGAATGAGGTTTGTCGCTTGTCAATAAGGGCGAATAGGCAACCCTGAAAAAATGACATTTGGGAGAGAGGAAATAAAAAAGAAAAGAAAACGCTCCATCATGCTTGATTAGTCCAAAGAGATATATAATCAAAATACCGACCCAAAACCCATACATGTGTAACTTTTTATCCGAGAGTACCAGGGACAATTTTTTTTCCAATCCCGTAGCGACCAAGTTAGACCAGCGGAAACGGGTGATTGGATGCGCACAGACGGAGACAACAGGCGCCTGTTGCCACTAAAACGTTTCGATTTGGATGGAGGTTCTTGGCGCAACTTTCACATAACGTACAATCGTCCATATCCGGGAGTATCCGTTCTTGATTCTTGATGAAATTCAAAATTTATCGGGTTCCTACTTTGGAGGAACAACGGGAAGGGAAATGGAGCCGGCTGTGGAGCAGTAACAAGGGCAGGCATTCAGGCCGAAATCCCCGCTTAAGCTGGGTTTTGCAGCCGTCAGATCAACCGCTATTGTGACGACGATTGCTGTGACGGTGATTGCTGCGGCGACGAGGTTTTCTTCTTGCAATTTCCTAGAGGTCCCGTAAGTGCTGGCCTTAGCAAATGCTCACCCGAACGTCGGGGAAAGTAGAAACAGATAATAATCTTTGGGATATCTCATAGCGGGATGTTGAGGCTGCTGAGGCTGTCGAGATGTCAAAAGAGGAGAACGGAGAGGGAGGTCTAGTACCGCAGTCATCTGGCCGTGTTTCCCTAAAATCAACACACACACGTTAGCCGGGACGACCTCTTGGATACTCCAGACGACAGAAAGAGAGGGAAAGTGAGAGGGAGATAGAAATCTGTCGAACAGTCTTACCGTCCCACAACGTTTGGTGAGCATCTTTGCTGCGTTTGTTGATATTTGATACACCATGCCTTCACAAGGAATTTAACATGGCCGCAGTTGTACTCAACTTCAGTGTAGTCGCACATTCTGCTTCTATCAGACGTAGTATTGGCAGGCGGGGAGAAGGCAAGTCAAATCTTGGAAGAAACGGATGGAATTTGCAACATTCTTGTAGGGCAAAAAATCCAAGTTTGTTTTTCAACTTTGCGGAGTTAGATGAGGCAATTGCGAAGTAATAAGTCATTTTTTTTTTTTTTTCCATGCTGGATGTGCTGTTTCGTGTAAAGAAAATCTTTGTATGTATGTACGCATATACCTACATATATCAGGGTGACGGTCCCGTCCATTGAAAATAAGTATCGGTAGGGCCGCGATGACCGGGGACCGATCGAAGCTGCTCCAAGTTAGTTATCCATTGCGGGAGAACGGCCAGGCAAGGGTTAAGTCGAACTAGCCAGCAGGGGATTATTATTCTTCTTGACGCATGCTCTGTAGACCGAAGCATCATTTCCGGCATTCAAGGCAAATTCAACTGAGAGTCGGAACTGGTGCCATCTTCCAGTTGGTCAACAGGGCTGAGCCAAATGGCGCAACTCCCCAGCAGAAATGTGTCCGACAACATCATTCGTATGGCCAAGTCACGGTGGGACTCTTGATCAACAGAGGATCGTGGCAATTAAAGTAAGTTTCGCTTTAGACCCGTTGCCCCCTTAGCCAATGGTGGCCTGCTCGGGAGATAATTCCTGGTCCCGGTCGAAAGCTGCCGGTGACGCGGTATGTTCCAGAATGCCCTTGTCTGCTGGGATGCAACAAAGTACTCCGTATATGCCAGGACGTGTGGTCACTGGCCGGGAGGTGGGAAAAGAGGCCTGATATGCTTCGTCCGGCTTGGAATTTGGAGGAGCTTCGCTGCACTAGGCCAGATGGGAATTCCCCAGTGTCTCCACAATCAATGTGGCCAATGCAGGCCGCAACCGATTGATACTCACCCACTCATCATGAGACAAATCATGAGAAACAGGTGCAGCAAGCAGCACTGAGGGCGAGCAGGTTTGGGCAGTGTCATGCCATGGCCTGTTACCAACTTCCACATCAGGGTGTCCCCCTAGAAATTCAAGATTTAACGAGTACATTGTGGCCAAGGGAAAAGGGGGTAATACAGGGACCATGGGGAAGCTGCGATTGAACGGCGCCGCGCCACACGCACGAGGGTTGTTCAGCCGTTGCTGAAACTCCAAATCGAAAGGCAAAAACGAAGCCAGGGTTAGTTAGACATGCAGCACACAGTTATCCAAAACTCCAACACCACACAGGCTAGAAACGGAGATGCTATCAAAAATCTATACAAAAAGGAAAGGCGACATGTTCAAACAAAAGGTGGTATCCAAAAAAGACCTGCTACATCCAATGATAAAGAAAATGGATAAAGAGTCGCTGACCGTGGAAATATCCTCAAGGAATATCAGATTGCGTCGATTTCTTCGTTCTCCAGCCAACCCTTCGACATACGGACGGCTTTCGACCACTGTTTATACATTCTCGCGCTCTCCGCTTCGGTGATTTGAGCTTCGAATACAGTTCTGTGGGATTTATTCATCCCTACCAATTCGTCGAGGTCGCGCCACACGCCGACAGCAAGTCCTGCTGCAACAGCTGCGCCTAATGCGGTGACTTCATGCATAGGCGGACGTTCGACAGGGATACGAATTATATTTGCTTGGGACTAATATGACGTACATTAGCTGCCGCAGTTAGTCGACGGGATAATCTTCACGCACCTGCATGCATATATCGGAATTGCTCAACCCGCCGTCCACTGCCAGGTCAGAGAGCTTCTGGCCACTGTCACGTTCCATGGCTTCCAAAATGGCTTTTGTCTGGAAACAGACAGCTTCGAGGGTTGCCCGGGCTATATGACCTCTCTGGGTGTGATGTGTTATTCCGACTTCAGACTATGTCAGCCAGTTCATCACCATTGGCGATTTCAGTCAATCGTGGAAATACACGTACATATTGTTCCTTTCGCGTCATCTACCCAATATGGCGCAAAGAGACCACTGAATGCCGTGACGAAAATGCAACCGCCATTATCAGGCACAGTGGCGGCTTCCTCGTCGACTTTTCTTGAATCACGAAAGAAGCCTAGGTTGTTCATCAAGAAAGAGACGCCGCTGCCAGCAACGGCGATGCTTCCCTCCAACGCATAAACCGGCTTTTGCTCGGCGCCCAATTGAAAGCCGACAGTTGCCAGGAGTCCGTGTTTCGAAATCACGGGCGTTTCACCCACATTGTAAAGGAGGAAACAGCCTGTTCCATAGGTGTTTTTTGCAGTCCCTGGAGCCAGCGCTCCATGTCCCACGAGCGAAGCCGACTGGTCACCAAGACAGCTTGTTATGCGGATTCCTGCAAGCGGCCCGTCCGCCATGCATCCAAAAACAGATTCGTCCGAAGATGGAACGATTCTCGGAAGTCTCAGCTTAGATTTGTCGAGATCGAAGAATTTTAGAAGTGAGTCATCGTATTGGAGGGTGTGCAGGTTGGTGAACATTGTTCTTGAGGCATTTGTGACATCAGTAACAAAAACATTCTTCTGCTTGCCGCCGTTGAGATTATAGAGCAGCCAAGTGTCAACGGTTCCAAAGGCGAGTCTTCCTGCATTATACGCCTCTCTGACCTCTTTCGAATTCCGGAGGAGCCAAGTGAGTTTTACAGAGGAAGGATACGTGGATAATGGCAACCCACATTTTTCTTGAAGTTGATCGGCACCTTCTTTCGACTTCAACTCCCGCACCAGTGATGTTGTACGAGTGTCCGGCCATGCGATCGCACTATGGAGGGGCTCTCCGGTTTCCCAGTCCCATACTACGGTTGTTTCGCGCTGGTTGGTGATTCCCAAGGCTTGGATTTCAGAGACCGAGTGGCCAAGGTTAACGAATGTTTTCGCTGCCTGGGCGACGCAAGATTCGACGGATGAAACAATCTCCCGTGGGTCCTGCTCATGCCATCTGCAAGCCAGCCAGGCCAGGCCAGGCCAGGCTCACTGTCAGCCTCGGTGGAAAAATAACAAAAAACGAAAGAAAAGGAAAGGCACGCGGCGCGGGTACGGATTTTTAGTCCGACAGTTAACTATTTGCTGGCGACGTTTTTGCTTACCCAGGGTGTTTATGCAAGCGTCTCAGCTCTGCCTGATACGAAGCAACAAGATTTCCTTTGTCATCAAATATGATAAAGCGAGTGCTGGTTGTCCCCTGGTCGATCGCGCCGATGAAGCGACGTTGCGGCTTACTACCATCGGCTAGGAATGGGCTCTGAACCGAGGTTGCTTGGCTGGCTTTGGAGCTGTCGATATCGCGGCCTACCCGGTTCAGCACTGGTATGGCAGCCGCTCCAGTCATTCCCAAGTCGCCCATCACCCTAGGAATTCTTCTTCTCGATGTTACGGTACGATTATCCTCGGCTGGTGCAGATTCCGGGAGTGCAGGCTGGCCGATGCGAAATGGAAAACGGTGTTTCGGGGAATGGGCTTGTTGATGTAAGTTGCAGTAGAAGCTAAGCAGCGCAGTCTGGACGGAGGGCAGCAGGGGGTTAAATTGGCACAGAAACCGCACAGAAGTAGTCAGGAGAATTCTCTTCCCAGCCGACAGGGAGAGAGAGCTATTATACATATCAAGGTCTTCATCGTTGCGAAAAGTATCGGCATCATCATGTGCGCAACCTCGCGGTGGGTGGGGAACTGGTCGACTGCGGGGCAGCACCCAGCTCTACCTTCTCTAAAATCTACAGACTTGGCCGCTTCTTCTGCTTTTTTCCCTTTTTCCCCCTTCTCTTCCGACATGGTTAGGTTACGTAGCGTCTACTTAAAAACCTTGCAGACGGGGGGGGGGCGCGGTTCGTTTGTCTTGGTCTGAACCGAGCTTGTCCGGGCTGTTCCAGATCTCGAGCTCCCTCCCCCGTTGGCTTCATTTGTGCCGAGCGTCTCTGGCAACTAACTAACTGTGGTAATCATCTAACAAATCACTCAAATTTGAAGTAGTTTACTCCTCTAATCAGGCCGGGTCTCAACACTAGGGTCAATTCGGGGGTTTTAGAAGTCGCTGCGACACGGCAGGAGGCGTCGAAATCTCAAAGAGTCCATGTGCGTGACGACAGCCCTCGGGGTTGGATGGCGAACCAAGTTCCGGCCGGTTCGCGGTCGTCCTGCAGGTCCAGTCCATGCATTCCTAGTCGCCAGGTCCCCGCAGCCCTAGTGACATGCTTATGCTTGTGCCACCAGCCGTTTGTTAACTATATTGCTGCATGTGTCGGGCAGGGGGCGCGTTGGCTACAAACTCGGTACCATCTATTCAAAATCATGAGCTTTCTTTTTTTTTGTTCACAGAGATGAATTATGTGAACAGAAACACCTCGTATGTAAGTAACTAGACATATCAGTCTTCTTGATGCCAGCCACAAAGTCTTCTTCTCCAGACGCTAACCAAACGTTAATTCAGAAGCCTAAACTGGCAGCCGTCCGTCCATCCATTGCACAAATCTTTAAAAATGCTCTCTCTGTGAAGAGAACTTCATTTAGGGAAACTATTCCGAGGACGAAGGGTGGTACTCCGTCCGTGCTCTTTCGCCATCAGTGAAACCCGACCCACGGATTCAATGCCTAGATTGCCGAGTAATGACCACACAGCAGCGCAAATACTTGATGTCTGGGCCTTTTTTACCCCCCTGCGCCCAGGAAAGATTGCGCAATGTGATCATTTTTCCTGCTGACCTTGAGAGGATCCAAAGAGACAAAAGCTGGACTCCATAGCAATGTCATAACCCTTACCCAAATACAGGTTACTGACAACCTTTTGAGACCAGGTTCGCGGGTGAAGAGCTGGCCCGGCTGGCTTTGAGAGAAGTTGCAATGATTGAGCTAGTTAATGCGAGTCATCCGAAAACCAACTCAAAGCCCCAAAGTTTGATGGAAGTGTTAGTTAGGCATACAAAATGTTTTAGAGGATTTTGCTGACACTCTTTTTAACGAGTCGAGTTATTTTTAGATTGAAGAAAAGAAAAAGTCCAACTTTTTGTTTCTCCACAAATGCTAGACATCAGGCCCAATTCTTCTTTTTTTTGGGCGGGCCTGGCCTGAGTGTTGTTCATGGACACAGTATGGACGCTATCTAATCATACAAGATTCAATCATAAAGTGGACGCTGAAGCATTTCAATCGTCGAAAAGCCGTAGAAGTCCTCTAGACTCAGGGCTTGATCCTCTTGCTTGTTGGTAGTTATATAACTTATAAGCTATTCAAGTTGCCACGATTTCCGATGTGCTAGGGACCTGGGGTTTGGGGATTTTTAACTCTCTTTTGTTTTCCTCCGCCATTCCCCTTAAAGAAATCTAGAAAACACACCAAAAGACCCCTGCACAATATTCCTTTCTGTAACTTAGGAAGTGCCAGTCTAAATATACTATACCTACGGAGTAGTCAACCAGATGTCATGGTGCACTGGCCCTCGCCAAGTTAGTTTTGCAGTCCGCAAGTCCACAGTCCGCCCGGAAAGCGAGGGTTGGAGATGGTGCCACCATCACCACCACTTGCTATGGACAAGAACAACATCCGCTCCTCATCAACAGCAAGCATCCGCCATGTTATAATTGAGATGGTCCCTACCAAAGATTGATCATATTTACATGGAATCGGAACAAATGAAATGATTATTGCGTTTGCAAAATTAAAAGAAAAAAAAAATATACATGATCCAGCTAATCTACAATCAGCCCAAGGAACGATGAGCGTCACCAGGCCACTGCCATGGATGCCAATGCAACTTTTTTTTTCACCTCTCCTTCCCCGGCACCATCAAACTGTCTACTGTTTATTTACTCTTCCTTGCCTTCGGCTTCTTTAGCAGCGTCGGCCTCGTTCTTCCACTGAATCGATCTTAGAGCTTGGACCTTATCGGCGACGCCGTGCCTGGAGTCGTAGTGGGATGCGAGTTGCTCTCGTCCGATAAGGCTGGCGACAATACTGGCACCGACAACGAAGGTAAGGACGAAGCGATACATGTGGTACCACGATGGAGTCCATCCCTTGACAGCTGCGCGGGCATCGTTATAGTACAGGAAAGTGAAAGCGAGGAATTGAGTGATCAGCGCATACTCTGCTGGAAACAACAAAGTCGGCCAGGCGATAGCTGGAGCAACGATTCCATATGCATAGCGTCTGTAACCAACTTTGCCTCCGTATCCAGCCCATTCAAGACCCCAATGGATAGCACCGAGGAAAGAAAGGATCTAGCAATTGTTGGTCAGCTTTGCCGATATTCGAGACGGAACAGTAACATACTACGGCACCGTATCCGATTTGAAGCGGCTCAATGACGTTCATGAGCAGCTCGGCGGTTTCTCCGGAGATGTACTTGCCGCTGCCTGTGGTCAACGCGTTGTTCATCTCCCAAGCAAGGTAAACGGTTTGGAGAGATGTGGCAAGATATGGCATCACACCAGCCAGGCCGAGATAGAGAGCTTCCTTGGGAACATCCTTGAGGCTGAATGTGTCCTTGATGACTTTCTAAATTGCAACACAAATGACGCATTGTTAACGATTCTCAGGAACGCCCGGTTCAACTCATCGGCAAGCATAATGGGGGCTAATTACCACATCGTTTCTCATTCCAGCCATCATGTCTACCTCAGGGTCCTCTACGATCTCAACTCCCGACTTTTTATCGGCGGTCGAGGCATATCGAACCAAGGCGGTGGTAACCGGCTTCCGAGCGGTCAGAGCCAGAGTCGTGGGGCGAGCGAGCGGCGACTGGCGAGCAGAGACTGTGAACTGTGACCTGAAGACGGTGTTGGTCAAGATAGAGCGGGTTATGGAGGCATTGGCGTTAGACGGAGCCGCTCGGAGGAGGGAGCGGACAGCGGTTGCTCGGTAAAACATGGTGGGCTGGATTGTGCGAGGACTTGTCGGATGGGACGGGAGGGATTAATCGGTTGCAAAGATGCTGCAGTCCACCCAATTGACTGCAACTGCCAACGACGAAAGGCTTTTGAGAGAGGGGAGATGGTGAGCACCGGGGCGGTTGTCCTCGAGCAGAACGATTGCAGTCAAGTCGTCAACAATGAGGTGCGGTTGTTTGATTTGAGCCGTGGTTGAAATATTCTGGGTTTGAGCCAATCACACGAACACTCCTTACATAAGCCATGCGACTGCTATTTTGTATAAAATTTTGCGAAAACTAAGCCGAATTCGGGGATCTTGGGTTGACTCCAGCAAAGAAGGGTGAATGGAGTGAAAGTGCAGAAGAGCTTCACTCATCAATGATTGTCTGTTTGTGCTACTCTTTGTGCATGAACCTGCACCTGTAGCCAGCATTGCCCTTTTCGTTGATTTGTTGAGGATGCCCCATCTGTTTAATTTTAGAATCTGAATATATCGCTGCCTCTCAATGGCCTCCTTTCTTACCCCCTTGCAGCCTGTGCCATGGGGTATTAATTAGCTAATAATCACACAAAGCCCATGGAGTCATTGACAGTGGAGAATGCCTTTGGTGTTTAGACAAGAGCACCTGTTGGAACAGTAAGACTCCATTGCTCATAACTATACAGAGAATTGTGCTTCACTTGGAATGGTGATTGGTCTTTCAATCAAAAGATCAAAAAATCTGCTCAAATATGCGCAGCAAAATGCCTGTGATGTCCACTCTGTTGCAAAACGGTCTGAACACGAGCGTTTTTACGGTGGTTGTGTGTGGGATTCACCTCTTTCCTGCTCTTTATCCCTGGCCATTTGCCTTGGCTGCAAGATTCTCTTCGGTTGTTAGAGCAGATCTTGTCCGGGACGAGCGATATATTAAAGGCGCTCGACAACCCTAGCATACGTATGAAGCTTTACTCATGCCTTACCAGTCCAGAGAATTCTTCTCTCTCTCTCACCCGCATATCAGTCGGTGGTCCTGACTACCTTCAGGTGCGAACCTTTGCGAAATACTGTCCGCCGCGGAGATGTCTTCCGCGAGAAATCTCAGCAATGCACTCAAACCAGATAGCAAGACTGGTCACGGGCATAGTGTCGCAGCCCTGGAGGAGGATGTCGAAAATGGTCCGGGCTCGGAAACCGAAGCTGGTGCTCCTGATCCGTCGGCTGCCTCTCTAAGCTCGAAAAAGGCGTTGGTGGCCTATCTGATCTTGTGCTTTTCTGTGCGCACTCCTCTTCCAGCCAGGTTGCCAAAATTATGACACTGACGTGCTGGTTTAGACAGGCCCCACAAGCTCTATGGTCTACACCTATGTCTCTGCGGCAATTCAATCCGCCGCCAACCTGGTTGGCCATCAACCCGGATCGAATAAACCGTGTGCCCGACGCGGAAGTAGTATTCAATGCTTGGTCAAATTCGGGGCTGGCGAAATTGACTATCTCAGTTATCTGTATGATTGCTTATTGACGTCGAAGTAGCCAAGGTATACTAATACTATCAGATTATATCTTCGAGCGATTGGCCGGGCAATGGAAGGCATTATTACGATCTGCGCCGCAGGAGTGGCAGATTATTCCTGTAAGCGAGCCCCACAGAATAAGTCCCTAAATGCGCTGAGTATTGACCACACGCACGCAGATTATCGCAAATCCATGATGATTGGGGCGATCATGCTATTTGGCACTATGGCCTTACCATTTGCCGGCCTGACCAAGTCCACTTATGGACATCTGAACGCACTTGCTGTTCTGTACTGTTGTCTTACGACTATCCAGGGAGTCTATGTCGTTATCGAGTCATCTTACATTCCTATCTTTATGCGCTCCACTGGTTGGTTCCGTTCGTCAGTCGTGGTATCGACCGGAGACCGCGATTTCGCGGAAAAGCAAACGTGGAGAAAGGGTTTCACCGTCAGCGTCCTTGCCTTGGTGTCTAGCAACGTCGGTAGCCTGATTGCACTGATAATCGGAGTGATCCTGGTGTATACCAGAGGGTCATACATCAAGGTCGGCTATCACAATTACTTACTTGCCATCACCATCGCTGGTTGCATCACAAGTAGGTAATGGGATGTTGCGTTCAATGTGCATATTTCTAATGGGACAATAGTTTTTTTCGCCCTCGTCGGCCAATGGCTCTTACCATCAGTGCCCGGAAAACAAAAGGCAAAAGGAGAAAACGTTTTTGTGCTTATGATCAAGAATTGGGGCACCATGTTTGGTTCCGTGCGTCGGTACCCAGAAGCTTTCAAATTCTGTATCGCTTGGGTTCTTTGGAACACAGCCTACGGCAACTATCTCGGCTTAATAGGACCGTTGTTCCTCGAAGTCACTGGAATTGGCAATGGCTCCGGCGTGTTTCAAGTGTGGACTTTTACCAGTGTGCTTAGCGCCTCCTTGGGCAGTCTGAGCTTTCTCTTCATCTTTCCGCACGTGAAGGCCCCGATCAAGAGCTGGGCATATGGGTTCTTAACAGTGAATTTTCTCTGCATTCTCTGGGGCTGCATCGGAATCAGCAACAAGGTGACCATTGGGTATAAACACGAAGCTGAATTCTGGGTAGAACAAATCCTCTTCCTCAGTACGAGTAGTGCTCTACGCTCGTATAACCGAGCCGTATACTCGTCGCTTATTCCGAGAGGGTCGGAAGCGCAATTCTTTGGTCTTGAGATTACGTTAGACCTTGCGATTGGCTGGATCAACCCTCTGGTGCAGGGTGTTATTCAAAATAGGACTCACAATCTGCGATTCCCAATGCTCCCGAATTTATTCCTCATAACAATTGCAGCGCTTTTATATTATCGGGTCAATATCGCAAAAGGAATTGAAGACGCCAAGATTCCGCTGATACCATCGAATCCATCGAGTGAACCGGGGGAGTAAAGTCATTGGGGGGAAGTCCGAAGCAAGCCATTGAAAAGTTTCTCGCAGAATTTTTTTTTAGAAGAATGCTAGATCAAATATCACAATTTCCTCCTCGTTGGACTTTTTATCAAAATCAGCAGACCTTGCATTTGTGTTAACTTATGGTTGTTTACAAACACAGGACTATCTCCACGCACCGCGCTGGAGGCTTGACCTGGAACATAGTTAATACCTGACCACCCAACGTCATCACTTTCATCTTTAACTCATTGCCTCAGTAAAAGGCTTTGACAGCCTTTACTCTCTTTCCAATTCTTTGCTATCTTTGACTCTTTGGCAGATTGGAACCCTTTGGCAGTTATAAAAGATCTAAGACAATGAGCTCCTGGGAGGAATGCTCTGTTGAGATGTCTATATAATGAGCATCTGCCACAGGCCTCCTTAGTAGACAGCAAGCAGTCTTAAGAATTCTAGTTTCTTGCTACATCTGGCTACCAAATCTAACGTTCTACGGAGTAGAATGGGCTCATAACATCATGTGGATCGTTGGGTGGCGGTGATCGTTGAGCGGCCAAGTACGGTGGTGCGTGTGCATAGGCGGAGCATACTTCCGAGCCTGGCACCCTCCACAATTTACGTCACCGAGCTAAAACGTCTTTGGGGAAGAAAGTTTCCTGACGAGTGAATGTCTGTCCAACATCCATACTCAACCTAATTCCAGAGAGGGAATCTACTCAAGTCATCATAATTACCTTTGCTCGTTCCTGCAGGGCCTCCTTTGGCAACAATTGTGACTTTCTACGCGCTATCGCATTACAACTTTTGTGCGTTGACCGGGAAAGACATGGTTGGATGGTACGTAACTGAATAGATTTGCTTATCTGCGAATGCGGCAACTTCCCTTAAACATTCCTGAACTGTTAAGGTTAATTCTGGCTGCTGTCTTCCTAGAATCGTATCCTCCCTCTGCGGTCCACTCGTTGCCCATGGTCGTGCTTCTTGAACCCCGACATTCAAACACATTTCGAGGGCATCCTGCACTCATATTTCCAGATTGACCCAATGGTTTATATGCGTTGTCTTGCCTAAATAATTTACGATGCTGGAAGGCCTTGTTGCGAACCTGCTCAACAGGTTCTTGGGCATGTATGTCAAGAACTTTGACGCAAAGCAGCTTAATGTTGGTATCTGGTCAGGAGATGTGAAATTACGAAATCTTGAGCTCCGGCGCGAAGCCTTGGATCAATTACAGTTACCTCTTAACGTCGTTGAAGGCCACCTTGGTGAGCTTACACTGTCGATTCCTTGGTCCAACTTGAGGGGCAAACCAGTGAAAATCGAGATTGAAGATGTATTTCTCCTGGCAGCACCGAGGGAGGATTCGAGCTACGATCCGGAGGAGGAAAGGAAAAGAGAACACCAGATAAAAATGGAGAAATTGGAGAGTGCCGAACTTCTCAAGGATCAACATTCGGAAAGCATGAGCAAAGAGGAACAAATGAAAAATCAAAGCTTCATGCAAAGCCTAGTGACCGCTATCATTGACAATATCCAAGTAGTCATCAAGAATGTGCACTTTCGGTACGAAGACTCCCTCGCCGTGCCTGGACATCCATTCGCCGTTGGTATCACACTCAAGGAGCTCAGCGCAGTCAGTACCGATTCCGAATGGCGACCTACCTTTATTCAGTCGACCTCTCAAACAAGCCACAAATTGGCGGTCTTAGGCGCTTTGGCTATATACTGGAATACAGATGCAAAATTATTTACCTCGGGCAGTAGCGGCAACAACGGTGAGCCACAGCCGGTGTCGCATGAGGAACTGGTTAGGAAACTCCGCGAGGGAATTGGCTCGGGCGATAACGGTCAGTATATATTGAAACCAGTTAGTGGAAAAGCAGGGCTCGAATTGGACAAGACTCTAAATACCGATCGCCCAAAGGCCAAAGCAAGATTGATTTTTGATGAACTTGGCTTTGTCCTTGACGATCACCAATACCGCGATGCCTTGATGCTTGTTGACCTCTTCCACTACTTTATCCGCCACCGAGAATACAAGCGGCTGCAACCGAAGGGTAGCCCAAAGGAAGACCCTCGCGCTTGGTTTCAATTTGCAGGCAATGCCATCCTTAGCAAAATCCATGAAAGAAATCGACGATGGACATGGGATTATATGAAGGAAAGAAGAGACGACCGTATACGATACATCGATTTATACAAGAAGCAGAAAAGGAACATAGCGCTCTCTGTAGAGGAAACGGCGGACTTGAAATTGTTGGAAGAAAAATCAGTGTACGAAGATCTGAGATTCTGGAGATCATTAGGAAGACATCAGCTTAAAAAAGAGCATGTTGTCGCCCCGAAACAGCCGCAGAATCAAACATGGTCGGAATGGATCTGGGGCTCCAAGAAACAAGAAACTGAAGACGAGAACACCATGACTGAAGAACAACGAAAAGAGTTATATGATGCAATTGACTGGGATGAGAAAAGAGCTATTGCTCAATCCATTGATGTGCCTCGAGAGTCCGTGAAGCTTTTGATTGAGTCCAGTCTCAGAGCCGGCAGTTTTACATTGAACCGGAACCATAATGGGAAAGTTGACGAGGTGTTAAAGCTGGTGTTTGACAACTTCAGAGCTAAAGCATTGCAGAGACCTGATTCGTTCTTCGCGCAGATTAATCTTGGAGGCCTACGGTTATTCGACAGCACTACGCCAGGAACTCTTTTCCCGCAGATAATAAGAGTCAAAGACGCCGTTACTGAGGGTGATGTTGACTCATCCGATCTGGAGAGCCTTGGATCCGAAACAGAGAATGATGATATCGAGGGTAGTTTATTCCATCTACAATTCGAAAAGAACCCGCTCGATGAATCAGCAGACTCAGCTCTCACAATGAAACTCAAGAGCATTGAAGTGATATATAGCCCCCGAGTTTTGGTTGAAATAGTTAATTTCTTTCGGCCACCTGAGCGCCACATGGAGTCAATCGGTGCGCTTCTGGAAACTGCTGGTGCGACAGTCGAGGAAATCCGTCAACAGACTCGAGCCGGTTTGGAATTCGCGTTAGAAGAGCACAAAACCATCAATGCGCAGCTGGATATCCAGGCGCCGGTTATCATTATTCCCGAAAGTATTACGAGCGAGAGTTCAACCTGCCTAATCGTCGATGCTGGTAATGTTAGTGTCCGTAGCGAACTCGTCGACAAGGAAACCTTAAAGATGATTCAAGACAAACAGGGGACGGAATACAGTGACCAGGACTACAAACAACTTCAAAGTCTGATGTACGATAGGTTTCTTGTGAAGCTCTATTCGACTCAGGTTCTAATTGGTCCTGGGATTGAAGCAACAAAATCGCAGCTCATCCCGGATGCAGAATCAAAGAATTTCCACATAATGGATAGGATCAACATAGATTTTGTGTTTGAGCTGTGCATTGTACCCAAGTCGACCGACCTTACCAGAACCCGTCTTTCAGGCCGCCTACCAGAATTACACGCCTCGATGTCCGACACGAAGTATAAAAACCTGATGAAGCTGGTTGATATTGCGATTCCGCACTTTGATGATGTCCAAGCGGGCAACACTGATAAAGAAATATCGAAGGAATTTTCTGAAGCTCCGACTTTAGACACACGTGCCAGGTCATCCTCGATACAACTGACGACTACAGAGGTTCCAATTTTGGAACAAGACTCCGAGTCAGATGTTGAGGATGCGGGTGATATGGCAACCCAGAAGCGGACTAAAAAACCAATAAACCTCCGGCAGCGCATATTTGAATTCAATTTCACTGTGGACAGACTCAGGGGTTCGCTTTATCGGTCAGATCCTAGAGACGAGGGGAATGATAAGCTCTTAGTAGAGCTCGTGGCCGAACATTTCGAATTGGATTACTATCTTCGGGAATATGACATGGTTGCTGAGGTTATGTTGAAGTCTCTTTTCGTGGACGATCATATCGAGCAAGATGCGCCCCCAGAATTCAAGCAGATCATATCCTCGAAAGGATTCAATGCCACGGAAGGAAAGGACCTGTTTCAACTCAAATTTATACGAGTAAACCCAGAATCTCCAGAGTTTCTGAAGGTTTACGAAGGCACGGAAATGAACGTGGATCTCTCCGTTTCCACCATTAATTTGATTGTTACGAGACGAACCTTACTAACGTTACTTGATTTCATTCTCCTAACGTTTACCAATCCGGAGCAACAAAATCGGGTTTCAACCACAGGTCAAAGAGCCATAGAACAAAACGAAGAGGAAGCGCAAGTCACATCCGGCTCTACAAAAATCCGCATCAATTCTAAATTAGAGAGTATAGCATTGATTTTCAATGAAGATGGTGTCCGCCTAGCAACATTGAGTTTGAACACGGCTGATGTAGGGGTATTTGTGGCCGGTGATGCCCTCACGGTAAAAGCTAAGATTGGGAGTCTCACCATGTTCGACGACATCAATGAAACCTCCACGCGCCTCTTAAGTATAGAAGGCGACGATTTTGCCGATTTCCGCTATGAAACCTTTGACCCGAATAATGCCGATTACCCTGGATACAGCTCCGAAGTTATGCTTCGGTCGGGCTCGATCAAAATCAACTTCATTGAGGAGCCTTATCGAAGGATCATAAATTTCCTTGTTAAATTTGGGGAAATGCAAGCTATCTTCAATGCGGCCCGCCAGGCAGCTGCAAACCAAGCGAGTCAAATACAAGAAACTGCATCATTGATGCGCTTTGATATCATCGTGATGACGCCTATCCTGGTATTCCCTCGAATGACTGAAGATGACCGACCCAAAGATTTCATCACGGCGCACTTGGGAGAAATATATGCGAACAACAAATTTGAAAGACTCACTGAAGGAAATGCGTCAGCCAATCTCAACTGCATCTCCGCGGGTGTCAGAAACATTCGTCTGACTTCTAATTTCTATTATTCACAAGAACACTCCGAAGAACTAGAAATGATAGAAAAGGTTGACCTGGACTTCAACATTCAATATCTGGCTCATCAAGCAAATATATCTCGGCCGGATGTTAAGGTTGAAGGCTTGATGTCACCGACAAACCTAAGGATCTCCCAGACACAGCTTAGATTTCTAATGGAGCTTTCAAAAACCATCCCCGCGGCATTAACACCAGATCAGGGTCAACAAGAACAAGAGGCAGTAGAGGCTTTGCCAGGTTTAACTGGAGGCAAATCAGAACCGGCTGAGAAACCATCCGCGTCGACAGAGACTGAAAGCGTGTCAAACTTATGCCCGGAAATTGAGCAGGATCCGGAAACATGGGTACAACTTGACCTAGCATTCAAGGTTAACACGGTTGGTTTAGAATTGGTTCTTGCGAAAGAGAACGAGCCAGTTGGTTGTCTGGATGATGCCAGCCTATCCAAATTTTTCCTTAGCAATACTAATATCAAACTTCAAATGCTAAGTGACGGGTCTCTTGAGTCCGAACTGCTGATCCATTCATTCAATGTGCGGGACAGTCGCAAGAATGAGACTAACAGGTACCGCAAAATCATGTCTTTGATCAATACTGATGTACAACAGCAATTCATGGCCAGCCTATCAATGTCCAATGGTGCTGAACGGAAGATGATAGCTATGCTCACGATTGACAGCCCGAGAGTCATTTTCGCTCTCGATTATCTTTTTGCTCTGCAATCGTTCGTCTCTGCGGCTTTCCCTCCTGAGCCTGAGCCTGTGGATGAGATCTCAGAGTATTCAGATGAAGATTCTCCGGGCGTATCCGGTTCCAATGAGGTTTCTATCAGCAGCAGGGATGTGGTATTGAACGAAACGGCTTCTAAAGACGGAGAGACGCCAATGCCAATGTCCTTCCGGATCAACATTGTGGATGCCCAGGCAATCTTGGTTGCGAACCCGACAATCACGAACTCTGAAGCCATAGTTCTAGGAACAAAGCAGATGCTCTTTTCTCAACAAAATGCGTCCACTTTGCAAATTACGAAGATTGGCATGTTCCTATGCCGAATGGACAAATTTGAGACAAGCAGACTCAGAATAATAGATGATTTTACCTTAGAGCTGTCAATGGACAGTCGGACGAAACGACGCGGCTGCACGATGACGAGGATTGATGTGCACGTTGATCCGTTGATTCTCCGCCTGTCACCGCGGGATATCGTTCTTGCCCTCCAAATCATGAATAAAGTCTCCGAAATGACCACTCCGCAACCACCGACAGAGAGCAACGATAAAAATGCGGTATCTAAAGATACCTCGAACATCTCGGCTAGAAGGAAATCAAGAGGCCAGTCATTCAGCGCGGGCCAAGTTGCTCTTCGTCCTAACGTTACGCCCACTCCAACGGTACAACAGTCAGCTATCATGAAAAAGGAAGAAATGTCGGTTCAGATTGATGGTGTTCGAGTCATACTCATAGGCGATTTGCATATGCTTCCGCTCGTTGACTGGAGGGTAAAGAAGTTTAATGTGGATGTTCGCGACTGGTCTGGGAACATGAGTGCTGACACAACATTGGACACCCTCATAAATGTTTACAACTTCTCAAAATCTGCTTGGGAGCCGTTGATTGAGCCATGGCAACTTGGATTCCACATGTCAAAAGAAATATCTCCCGATGTAATATCTGTGGAGGCTTATTCACACAAAACTATGGAACTCACTGTTACTTCTGCTACTATAGCATTAGCAACCAAAACTCTTGAGTCCGTATCAACTACTGAGGATGTGCTATCCAAACCAAGGGGTGCGGACGCGCCATACCGAATCCGAAACCAGACAGGGTTTGACCTTCATGTATGGGCAGATCTCGGAGACGGCGAAGAGGGACCAGCCGCACTCCTGACTGACGGTGAGGAACGTCCCTGGAGATTTGAAGATCCTACCACCATGCGTGAGAGCCTGGCTCCGGAGGGTAGCGTTGGCTTGGTTGGAATTAGGCTAGAAGGCAGTGGCTTTGACAGCATCAACCGCATTCCTCTCATCCGAGAAGGGGAAACACTGTATAATTTGAAGCCGAAGCAAGACAAAGTTTTGCACCGTTTACTAGTGGAAATTAGTCTCGCATCGGACTATGTCAAGTATATAACATTCCGGTCGCCGCTATTGGTCGAAAACAAAACACAAATACCGCTTGAGATCGGTATATTCAGTCCGGAAGAGGGGCATCTTCTAAAGATAGAGAAGATACTACCTGGGGATAGCCGACCTGCTCCCGTCGGCGCTGCATATATGCGCTCACTTCTTGTTCGTCCAGACCAGGGCTTTGGTTATGACTGGTCAACTGAGAAACTGTTTTGGAGGGATCTTCTAAAACTTCCAACCAAAACTCTCAAATGCAATAGCGAGAGTGGGCAACAGTCGCCTTCATTTTATTTCAGGATGCATGCGACTTTTGACAAAAATGACCCGATTCACAGTGCGTATCCATATATGCGCATTCGACTGTCTGCTCCAATTGAATTACAGAACCTGCTACCATACGACTTTAAGTACCGCATATATGACAGGAACACGCGGAAAGATTGGACAAATTTTCTTCGGAAGGGAGGGACCAGCCCCGTTCATGTCGTTGAACTATCCCATTTACTTCTTCTCAGTATAGACATGCAAGACACGCAATTCCGGCAATGCGAATTCGCGATTATCAACGGAACGCCTCAGGATGACTTTCGTAAGGAGCATACTTTATCTGTCCAGGACGACAAAGGAGCGGAGCTAAAGCTGGGCCTTCATTACTTTGCAATTCCAAATAGTGGCGGATCTTTCAAAGTGTCGGTTTACAGTCCTTATCTTATATTGAATAGGACTGGTTTGGATATCAACATTCAAAGCAAGAGTATGTTCCAATCTGCAAGGTCATCAACGGACCGCGCGATTAAGACGGACTCATCAACGGGTGTCCGGAAGGCTGTTCCATATATGTACTCCTATGCCACGCATGAGCACAAGAATCGATCCATCATCAAAGTTGAGGGTTCCTCATGGAGCAAACCTCAAAGTTTTGAGGCCATTGGAAGTGCCTCCGAGGTGCTATTCCCTGCTACAAGTGGCAAAACAGAATACCACGCCGGAATATCCGTCGAGGAGGGCGTTGGCAAATACAAAATCTCGAAGATTGTTACCATAGCGCCCCGCTTTATTCTTAATAATAAATTGGGCGAAGACTTGATTGCTCGTGAGCCGGGGTCCTCCAACGTCATCAGACTGAAATCTGGCGACCTGGTTCCGCTCCATTTCCTTCGGCGAAATGCGGAGAAGCAGCTGTGTCTCTGTTTCCCTGGTGTTAACAACCAATGGGCGTCCCCATTTAACATCTCAGATATTGGAACCATATATGTGAAACTCGCTAAGGCTAATCAACGCCAAAGGCTCCTGAAAATAGAGGTTCTAATGGAAGCGGCGACGATATTCCTACATATAAGCGTGGAGACTCGACATTGGCCATTCTCAATGCGTAATGAGAGTGATTGTGAATTTCTATTCTACCAAGCTGTACGTTTCAACCTCAGAATGTTGAATATGACTACTGTACTAACATTGTGCAGAATCCTAATGTGGCCGAAGATGAAGAAGACCGAAGTAGCGGCTGGAAACCAATTCGTTATCGGCTTCCTCCACGGAGTATCATGCCGTATGCTTGGGATTACCCGGCTTCTAAAAATAAAACGCTGGTACTTGTTTGCCGTGGGAAGGAGAGATATATCAAACTTGCTGAAATTGGCAACCTGATTCCAATGAAAGTTCCGCTGTCAACAGATGATTCCGAGATGAAGATTATTGATCTCCGGATCGAAGCCGAGGGCCCAACCCAAATACTTGTATTATCAAATTTCAGGCCATCAAAGAGTATTTACCGTCAGCAGAAACCGACAACATCGCAGAGCAGTGTTTCTACGGGATTCGAAGTCAAGCAGGTCAATACAGACGTCACCTTTAAGGCCCAGCTTCGACTGAGTGGAATCGGTATTTCGTTGATCAACAAGAAGTTAAAAGAACTCGTCTATGTCACTTTCCGCGATATTGAAATCAACTTCAGTGAATCCAAGCTTTATCAGACCATTGGCACCACGATCAAATGGATCCAGGTAGATAATCAGCTCTACGGTGGCATATTCCCGATTTTACTTTATCCAAGTGTTGTTCCTAAAACTGGTAGAGAAATGGAAGCCCACCCGATTTTCAATGCAAGGGTTACTCGGGTGAAGGATGACTCTTACGGGGTGCTCTATATCAAGTACGCCTCCGTTCTCCTACAGCAAATGACCTTGGAACTTGATGAGGATTTCATTTTCGCTGTCCTCGATTTCGTGAAGATTCCAGACACAACATGGGTAGATGATCACGATACGCAGTTCGGCGAGGAATTTGGTATACCTGAACCCAAAGGAGAAGACCAGGGCACGGGTGTCTACTTCGAATTGCTTCATATACAACCCATGCAGCTAGATCTGTCATTCGTGCGTACCGAACGAGTCAACGTGGAAGACACGGTAGAGTCATCGAACCCGCTAATGTTCTTCGTTAATGTGATGACTATGTCCATTGGCAATGTCAACGACGCCCCAGTTCGATTGAATGCATTGATTCTGGAGAATGCCAGAATATCTCCTTCGATCCTCTTGACAAATATCACCAACCACTATACTCAAGATTTTCTGGGACAAGTTCATATTGTGCTGGGATCGGCCGATTTCCTGGGTAACCCTGTTGGTTTATTCAATACGGTCAGCTCAGGCGTTGCAGACATATTCTACGAACCGTACCAAGGTCTCATAGCTGACCGACCGAACGAACTTGGCTTGGGTATCGCGAAGGGTGCTACATCCTTTGTCAAGAAGTCTGTATTTGGATTATCTGACAGTCTAACCAAGCTCACTGGGAGCGTTTCAAAAGGTCTTGCCGCCGCTACTTTGGACAAGGAATTCCAGGACCAAAGACGAATGTCTAAAGCTCGGAATAGGCCTAAGCATGCCCTTTATGGAATCACAGCTGGTGGAAGTGCATTTGCTTCTAGCATGGCCAGTGGCATCGGAGGTTTGGCCCGTCATCCACTAGAAGGTGCTGAGAAAGAAGGGCTTCCCGGATTTATGAAAGGGGTTGCAAAGGGAGTGTGGGGTCTGGCAACCAAACCAGCACTCGGTGCATTTGACCTTGCTTCCAGTAAGTTATCTTTCATGTCATGTTATCCGTATATCCTTCACCGCGTTAACGGTTATTTGCAGACCTTGCTGAAGGCGTTCGCAATACTACCACCGTCTTCGATCCTGAAGGTCTGGATCGAGTCCGCCTTACCCGGTTCATTGCCACGGATGGTATCATCCGGTCATACTCCCAGCGAGAAGCTCTTGGACAATTCTGGCTCAAAACTACGGACGACGGGAAATACTTCAACGAAGATTACATTGCACACCTGGAATTTACTGGAAAGGACATGCTGATTATTTTGACATACAACCGTATCATGCTCGTTAGATCTAAGAAATTAGCGACGGAGTGGGATATCAAATTGACTGACATCCAGAAGATTTCCAAAGAGCGGACGGGAATGAGCATCACTCTGAAAGGTGGTGCTAACGGGCCGTTTCTTCCTGTGCAGGAGGAGAGTTCAAGGAATTGGCTGTATAAGCAGATCGCTATTGGTAAGTTATTTCCATTTTCAAGTATATTTCTCTGGGAAGGATATGTTGTTAATTTTAGTGACCCTCAGCTGTGAATGCTTTCAACGAGAAGTATAGTGCAAAGGGATGAATAGTTTCAATGTCTATCAACGCCAGTACCCATCTTCTCAACCTTGAGAAAGGATCTTCGAGATATCACTTCCCAATGAACTGTTAACATCAATATATTAATGAGCGTTTCATTACCCATCTTATTCATACTATTTTATTTTTGCAAACGTTGCTCCCAGAAATGTCAAGAAAATTGGCTATCTACTTTCTGGATTGGGTTTCTCATTCTGCTTCGTATAGTTAACCACTCGATAGCTTTCCCATAATTTCTTCCTTTGGTTATATATTCTAGGCATAGTAGCTACCTACGACTAAGGAACAAGAGCAACTGGCTCAATGTTAGATTTAGGGTTGATTTTATTCAGGGCATGCTCGAAATCAACCCGGGGTCTCGAAAATCTGCGGCTGAACTGATACATCAAGAATGGATCCATCTGTATAATTCAGCAAGATAGGTTGAATCTAGCACATTGTTCTTTATGCAGCTTTCCGTGGAGGATATTGTGGGCACTGGTTATAGGTTATCTGCTGTTCATGAGGGCCACATTTTGAGGACTCGAGTCAAGCTTGCTTGTCGTTATGAGACAGAAATAAGTAATGATATTTATTGAAGATGTAAGTTGGGTGGTTCATCATTCAGTTTAGATATATTAGAAATTTCTTAGAATATAATCATACAAGTGTTCACAGGAATCAAAAAGGGCTAATGTTGATATAAAATGTAGATGACCGAGTAGTTACTTTAACGGTGATCATGGAAGACTACCATATAACCAAATGGGTGAGTATGTTTATCTAGTCCACATTCAAGGTATGCGAATAGAAAGATTACTTCCCCTCCGCTTTCGCAACAAGACCGGCATCCAAACCCACTGGCTCCCAAACATCCCTCGTTTTTCTATTCTGCGCCCACACCACATCTCCTTTGAGGTATACCAGCACACCTCCCTTCCCGCTTGCGCTCGCGGTTAGTCTAAATAGCGGTAGGCCGGTTTGAACATGCGCTTGACGAAGTGGAATCATGAGCAAACCCTCGTCGGCACACCATTCCTCGACAATATTTTTGAACGTGGGCTCCTCAACCCGCTTTGATCGACGAGAAGGCTGGGGCGCCGGCTCCTTAGGAACATGATGCTTGCCATGGACCTGTTTTTGGAGATAGTTGTGTTGCTCTTTGCTAACATTCGGTGCTGGGAGGTCTGTCTTGGCTTTATCACCAAGGTCAAGAGCCAAATTCATCATTTCGAGCCCCCGATTCCACTCCTCAGCCACGTCCTTTACGCTGTTGATTTCTTCGGGTATTTGGGACTTCCACCACGTGAACCACTGGCCGACTTCTTCGTAATTGGGATCTGATGTCAACCAGAGGTGCAAGATTGAGTGCCATTTGGGAAAGAATTCAGCGCAAAGTAGAAGAGCTATGATCTTGGGTTTGAAATAGGGCCTCCATTTCATCACGTCTTCAAATGTTGTTAGGTCTTGATCTTGGGGATCAACTTCAAAATGATCGCGTAGGTGCCGTGCTAATCTCGGTAGAAGATGATTCCTAAAAGCAGTGTCAAACTCAGATCCGAGAACATCTTTCCACAAGTCGATATCCTTGAGCAGTCCTTTTCTAAGATCCCATTTATCCAAGACACTGCGGAATTTCCGCTTCATATCCGACAAGATTCCGGTGGGAGCTTTTGGATCAGTGTGATGGTCGTCCAAATACTGTAGCCAATCGAATAAGAACCAAGGAAATTGTTCCGAAGATTCTTTGTGCCTACTGCTTCTCTTGGGTTTCCACTCCTTTATCGCCGTACTGAGCTTCGGGACGATAACTTGATCAAGAACGTTCGAGAGAACAAATTTGGGTAGAAGGTCTTTCCATGAGCTAATCAACGATGTCGCTTGGGCTGAATCTTTTACATCCCAGTCGTTTACAAGAGCAGAGCGAACGCGCGGAAGCCAGAGGGTATAGATTAGAGTCTCATATAGAGTTGTGGATTGCCTGGGAAACAATTCAGGTTCTTCGTCCGCACCATGTTTTTCTGAGTTCATGAGGCGATAAAGTCGTCGGATATTAGATACAAGATAGTCTGGTCTGCTTAGTGGTTCCCACCCTTCCATAGATTGCCGGAATAAGGGTTGGACAGCGGCAACCGCAATCTCGTATAACTTGTATTCAGCAACGACATCCTGATATTGAGATTCGATATTTTCCAATATTTTCGTTGTTTGTTCCCATCGGTCATCAAGGCTATCTTCGAGGCTTATATTTGCCAAAGCTTGGGCCGTTGAATTCAACGATGTCAATTGCTCAAGCTTCTGCTGAGTTATTTCCATCTGTTCTAAGACCTGGGCTTTCTCGAATTCGACAAACTTTTTTCTTTCCATTAGACCCTTCCATTCATCCGCAAAGGCTTCGACTTCATTACGTGCTCTTTGGGCGAGTTTGAGAGCTTCGGATTCCTCTGCGCTAACAAAGTCCATTGGGGTCATTAACCCAGCTGTAGACGTTAAAAGCTTCGGTTCTTTCCCCGTAGCGTCAATTAAAGTCTTCAAGACATTGGGGATTTCCAGACCAGCTGTATCCGCTTCAATCTCTCGCGCAGTCCTGTACCTTCGTTTCGGTGGACCTTTGGGTGTAGCTGTGCCACTAGTACTTTCGCCTCCTCGTCGGCGTTCTTCTCGACGTTTCTGACGCCTGTTCAACTCCTCGTCTGAGCTATCTTCAAAAACCTCGCCCTTTCTCGCAGCGTCGCGTTTGGCCTCGTCTTTGGCCTGCTTGGACTTTTCCTTAACAGCTCCCAGCCCGACACCCTGAGGTCTCAAAACGTGTTCCACGGGGTTAATGATACCCTGACCACTTGCGCCAAGACCCTCGCCCTCTACGTAACCCATTTTTGCCATCATCCGGGCGGCGAAAGAGTTTGCGCCCGTGGACGACGCCGGTTTCCCGCCAGCGCCCGGCCTTGGAGAGGACGTATTCTGATTGCGCCATGACGGGCGACTCGCAGGTTTCATGGAAGCAGGAGGTGATTCGGAGCGCGACGAGCCAGGAGCGAATTTCTGAAAGCCGAATTTAGGTCTGTAGTTCTCTTCTTCCTCGGATTCAACGTCGTCGATCTTTCGTTTGTGGCCGAAGGGAGGGCGATATGACGAGTCCATGGCGTCGAGATGGCTGGAGGAACGGACGGTCTTGAAAAGACATCAAAGTGTATACAATCAGTGTTCTAAGGCCGTCAGCGCTCGCCGTGAGCATGAACTCTGCTTGTCTCTCTTGCCCGTGAGAGAGATATTGCCTTCTTTGGGCAAAATGAGGCATGTATTACATAACCAGACCTCGCCTTAACTTTAGTTAACGTAATCCACCGGTCAACCGATCGCACCACTCAACCGATCGGCTCCCTGATCCTTCAAGACTACCTGCTTGGTTAAGCAACAACAAATTTGTATTATTCCTATTAAATTATATGCAAATATACATTAAGACTGTAGGCATGCAGGGGCTTTGTGATTAAGATCACCACACTTGCTGCAGCATAGTGGTGCTCACTTCTTAGTAGGCTGATCAGGATCTCCCACCCCTACTCTCTTCTCTATTTAATCTCCCAGAGCAGTCTGAGCTCTAGCTAATTCTTTCTTTCTAATTAGGATTTCTCTCTGATCTACATATGTACAGTTCTGTTCTCACTTGCATTTCTGCTTCTCATTTACAGTTCATAAAATCTCATTCTTCTGAACTAGAAGAGTAGCCTCATGTATGACTAGTTGACACTCTCTAACTAGCTGATCAAGAACCTGATTGATAGAACTAGAGAGACTTTATGTACAATGCTTGATAAACTGCTTGATCTTTACAGATTGACATTTCAATTAAATGACATTCTGTGAGATTTTTGAGATTCATATAGATTGAGATTCATACAAGAATTTAGAGAGTGTTAATGTATGTAATTGAGTTTGAAGATGCAGTTTGTTAAACATTGTAGCAGGTCGATGCCTGGT
>LJPK01001225.1:0-60264 GCA_001430945.1 Amauroascus niger
GGGGCCCGATCCAAGACTTGCATGGGGTTGCACTGCATCAACGGAGCTTTTCTACAAGGTAGAATCCACGAGAGGCCATCGTTTCTCCAGACTTCTCTTGCCCCAGCGTCGACACTGATCAGCAGAAGATAATGTACTGATAAAAACTCGTGCGGATAGTCATCCATTCCTCTGTCTTACACTTGCTGATATGATAGAATAATTACTATGATTTTAGCATGGTCATCTACAAGAAATAACTTGCTGTCAAGCGAATGAAGTTGTTAATCTATTTTGCCTCTCGCCTTTCGCCCCAATTTTGACGGTTTCATCCAATCCCCGGAGCTTTTCTGCGATGCTCGCTGATCCAATACCTTCCCATATCTCCACCCTGGCGATCGGCCAATGTCCCTGGAGTGACTTGCCATGCTGTAATTAGCAAAGGGTGAGGAGGTGGAGGTCTGCCAGTTAAGCCTAACTAGCCAATAATGGGCCTACTGGTTAGTGCGGTTCGATGACATCCTCAGTCAGGTGGCCGTTGCATGATCGCATCTAACCTTATCCCTTCACAGATGGGCTGCAATCGACTCTCCAAACCCATTGGTTCCAATTCCCTGGCTGTTGGCCTGTTTATTGCTCAAGAGTTCTTAGCTTCTGCTATCTCTTGTCTTGAGCAAGTGGCATGCAAAATGGGACATTGCAAAGTAATACTGGGACTCCCAAGAGAAAACAGTTGCTATGAAACCATTTGTTTCAAAGTGAACTGATATGGTGAGAGAAAAAGACTTGATATATGTGGCTTTTGACCCCTGATTTTGCAGCGGGCTGTCTCCTGGTTATCGTCAGGGAGAGCATTGTCTTCAAGATTTCTAGTTATATGACACTCTTGTATTGACAAAATATAGTTGCAATCCATAAGACTAAAATTGAAACATTTGCGGCATTCTTTTTTCTTAGAGGAAGACAGTAGACAATTGATTATTTTTCATTGTATACTATAGCTTGTCCATATGTGCAGCTATACAGTTGAAAATTCAGCCTTGGTTGTCACAAGCCTGGTTCGCGAGGCGGATGGACGGCTGTCATGAAGCATTCTTGGGCATTTTGGGGATTTAAAAAGCCCGAATTTCCTTCCACCCGCCCAACTCAAAACGGAAAAAAACATCAATCTCGCAACTCCAGATTTAAACAACTTTGTTGACTCAACTTTCTCAATATTCAAAAGGCCCGGCAGGGATCTAACTACACATGCAGATCATGTCCACTGACCACTCCCTGGCCGGTGCTGTGCCTTGCCCAATGTCGATGGCATTCGATCAGTTCATAATCTTCGGAGACTCCATCACCCAGGGGGCATCGGCACAGGATAAAGGGTTTGCTTTTCAGCCTGCTCTCCAGAATGGTATGCCCCAAGCCTTGAGTTTCTCTCTCTCTCTTTTTTTTTTTTCTTTTTTTTGGGGCTACTATCAATCAATGCGGAGAATTAAAAAACAAAATCTATCCTGGACCTGCAGGCTACATGAGACGTCTCGATGTCCTCAACCGCGGATTCAGGTACTGCTGAGATCGACCTGTGACCCCCCTCCCCCCTGAAGATATCCTCCATTTTTTTCTCTGCATGACATATTCTGAGATAAAAAGTAGCGGATACACGGCTCCCAACGGCTTGGTGGCCTTGCGCCAGTTCTTCCCGCCGGTCCAGAAGGACAAAGTCCGGCTCATGGTAGTTATGCGCCTCTTTTGTTCCCAAATCTAGCTTTGTCAAGCTTGCAAAACTCATTCTGAACATACTTTTCTTTTCTTCCCATTTTCTCTTTTTTACAGACTGTCTTCTTCGGCGCCAATGACGCTGTTCTCCCTCCGTACGACCAACACGTGCCGCTGGAAAAGTACCGGCAGTGCTTGAAAGACATCATCACACACGAAGTTGTGCGAGCGCAGAGGACCAAGATCCTTCTACTCACACCGCCGCCAGTGAATGAATATCAAACTGAACCCGTCGAACGAGCAAAGGGGTTCACTACGCCCCAGAGAACTGCGAAAAACACCAGACGATACGCGGATGCCTGCCGTGAAGTGGGCCGGTCATTGGATACCCCCGTGGTAGACATCTGGTCTGCATTCATGAAGGAGGCGGGCTGGAAAGAAGGCGATCCGTTGACTGGGTCGAAAGATGCGCCGCCTAATAAGAAACTGGCCGAGTTGTTGTCTGACGGTATGGCGAACTCTCCTTCTCATGTCCCTTGCCTACAAAATACCTTCAAGATTCCCAGCCCACTTAAAACCCAACACCATATAGGTCTCCACTTCAACCCGGCAGGCTACAAAGTCATGTACGATGAAACTATGAAGGTGACCCGTGCAAGTTATCCGGAAGAAGCGCCGGAGAATCTGCCAGTGCTTTTCCCTCCGTGGCAGGTCGCGCCCCGGGAATGAACGCTAGCAAGCGAGCTAAAAGAATGCTTTGGAGAGAAGACCTTTTTTTTTTTTTTTTTTTTAATATCAGTACATAGTTACACTTCATTTTGCATTGATCATGACGAAACTACAAAATATACTGTGCTAGATGTCAGAATGTCTGGTTGATATGTATGCTTTATGTCCAACCATTCAAAAAGGACTGTCTATCCCTTTGGGCCCAAGAGTCACAGATCCCAGGCAGCCATAAATAACATTGTAGTGACCTATGTATGACCCTTGCAAAACACTGGCCAGTTTCCAAACGTCATGCCTTCCAACATGGAAAAGAACTCCATTGGCTCTTGATGTAGTTATTGCGTGCATATATCCTAGTAGTAGTTACAAAGTGAGAAGGAGAAAAACACCCCAAACCCATGCCAAGCCGAAGTTGAGATCGAATTCTCGGATTTCCGCTTCTGTTTTCACTGCTGGACTGAAAAAGAGATAGATAACTAAACAGCTGTGGGCACAATCTACAATCCTTCAAAACAAAACTCCTCCCAGGCCACAGCCCAACAAATAAGTTTCGGATGAAGCATCTCTTTGAGTTTTGTCTCCCCCCTAAAATATTTCTGATATCCTGGGTTGTTCCAAATAAACGCGGTAGTTAGTTAGCGTGAACTCCACATCTTGAAACCCCAAGCTTTTTCCAGCAGTTCACTTTGTTCAAAGAAAGAAAAGAAGGAAAAAAAAAAAACAGGAAGAAGAAACGGAACTTTTCACAACCCTGTGCAAGCCCAACTAAAGAGTCTCTCGAAGAACACAAAACATCATTTCCTGACAAACAACAACACAAACCCTACTTCTCTCACTAAAGACAGCTTACTTTGTGTGTGCAGGCAACCTTCCTCTCCCGCCGAGACAAATCCTCACTTCCTCCCCCCTCCCTCCTCCTCCTCCTCATCCTCCTCCACACTCCCCATCCACGGCGTTCACGGCGTTCGCTTCGATCCCATATCCTCTCACACTTCTTTGACCCTTTCTCGCTCCATTTCATCTTAACAGACTTCTGAACAAAAAGGAAATAGCAATCTGCTTGATCTCTTTCTTCTGTTTCGCCTTCAGTCAGCGCGATCTGTTTTTGCCCTCTTTACTCTCAATCTGACCCAACATCTCCGCTTCTCGAAAAATACAGCACACCATTGAATCCTACATAGTATACGCGAACGGACAGGTTGTCCCCCCAAGTCCAGATTCAGCCTGGGTAGGCGGGGGCCTTCAGGCCGTCTCGCAGAGACTCGGTGCGAAGTTGTGAAGCTGGCTGGTGAAGAGACTTGGACAAAGACGAATCCTTTAGCTCCCCCGGACACCCAAGTGTAATAAGCATACGGACACACCAGTCTTCCAAGCCTACCAGTCCGGTTTTCGTCTATCTAAGAGTCGCTCGCTTTTTCTTTTTTCTTTTTTTTTTTTGCTTGAGGGAAACATCTCGAGGGGTTGAGGGGACTTTTAGATCTCCCACACTTCTAAAAAGACGGGGACCCTTCTAGACGTGGCGACAAGCTGGCTATGGATGCGCATTATCCTTTCGCGTCACGGGAAGATATCTGGCGTGTACACGAGGAAGTAAAGGAGATCTACGCAACCCAGCTGGAGCACGGAGAGCGAATTGGGAAATTGGAGCGGCGCAGGGACGATGATACTCGCATAAAGAATCTTTGGGCACCGTTTTCTCCTTATCCTTCCGGCATCAGCAGCGCTCCAATGCAAGGTAAATTTCGGTCCTACCCCGCCTGTTAGTATGTGGAAAACCTGATGCTTACCCATTTTTTCTCTAGAATCAACATACAATTCTCCTTCCGAGCCATTCAAAGGATTTGACGAGGGACACCAGCACAACCCGGCGGGCAACGTGGTCCTGGAAAACGACTCGGAGGAACCCAGACGAGGTGCTTCGAGAGCAAATAGCGTACGATTCGACGAAAGCTCCAAGCACGGATACTATAACCATGCCAACCGGTCCGTGTCTGAATTGGCCCCTATAAGAACTGGAAGCGGGCTGGAGAGCCATCCACTCACCGAACGTTCTCTTTCCCACCGCTCAGAGTGTAACAAGAGTTCTCCTGGGCAGTCGCATCGCACGTTCAGCCTTGGTTTCGACGCCACTACTCGAGTTGATGGGGATGGGTCCACGACGGCTACAACCATAACCCCGCCTCCTGGGCTTTTCCTATTGGGCCCTCTTCCTTGTATCGTCCGCTGCTGGCTTACCACTCACTTCTCGAACGACTCCTTGCTGTATGTGGCGATTTGCAGCGGATCGTATTCCTCCGCAATCAGTCGTCGTATGATCCAAAAAATGGGGCTTGAGGGTGATATTGCAGAAAATGATGGTTTGCAGAGCATCAGACTATCCGTGCATTTTCCAGAGGCCAGCATTTGTCAGTCATCGTCCCGTACCGGAAGCCCTGCTCCACATCTCCCAGCCATCACAGTTAAATTCAACGTCCGCGAAACGAACCCGAACGACGACAAGACTATTCAGATTTTCATCGGCAGTGATATTCTGCGCCTCCACAACGCGGATATCTTGTTCTCCCAAGACAAGTTGCTCATCGTAGACAATGAACGGAATCGGATATCTGTTCCACTCGTTCGCCCTGAGAATCTCGAAGCATTCAAGACATTGTCGACTGGCCCGAAATCCCATTTTGCGTCGCAAGACGGCCCCAACGGTGATGAACGTTCCCATCCAGTGCCCGAGAATGGCGATGCCGCGACAACAAGCAAGCCGGGTAGTCCCTTGCCACACAAACCTAACCAGTTCGATTTACCCCTTCGGACATCCAATGAATCCATTAGCACCCGACCTAAACGCTCCGCTCACTTTGCAGATGATCAAGAGGACCATAGTTCCGATGGAGCACACCCCAAATCCACTGCGGTTGAAAAGAACGTCGAAGGGTCGTCTAAAGCTGAAGGCACCGGCGTCTGGGGACCGTGGAGACGCGAACAACCGGCTGTCAATAAAAGCGAGCCAGGACCTTATTTGGCTGCTTATCAGCGAAACCTCCGCGCCCGAAACATGAAAATCTTGAAGCCGTCCAAACCACAGTCAGCCTCACGCCAAGTCTCCGTTGGAACAACCTCGTCTGGTGTAGAAGCATCGCCTGTTGGCTCCACGGATTCCGGCCACAAGACTGGGCAGGGTGATGCGAAAGCTGAGAATCCCTGGAACAACAGAGCTCGAACCTCGAACCCGGTTGGCGGCGCATCCGCGTTTGGCTGGCTCAATGCCGGTCAGGGAAAGCCAGCTGCTGGTGGTGTTGATTAAATCGACTGGCCATATCAGTTATCATCACGGTATTGCAGAGAGGGGTCAAAATGATACACGAAGTTGGAAACTAATAACTTGCCAATTCTCAAAGTCCCAAGCCAACATTGGGCTGTTGGTTGGACCGGATTGCGTGCGACGAAGGTTCCTTTTGAATGTTTTTATGATTGTCAATGGATTTTTGATGCTCTTTGTAGCTGGCTGAAGCTCCTTGCTTGCTGGCGGATGAACACTTGACCTCTTGCAGAAATATGCTAAAGAGTGCACGATCTCATGTGATGGAGCTGTTGTTCCTGATAGGTAGTCATACCGTCACTCTGAAGAGATCTCTTCACAAGCCTAATAAATTTAGAAAAATGAAAAAAATAAAATAATAGGCTTAACCCATCCATAACCGTGTGTTCCTTTTTTCATTGTGCCGGAAAGTTCTCTCTCTCTCTCTCTCTCTTTTCCTTCCAGCAGTTTGTTTGCAAACAAAGCAAACAAAGCAAACACCACCCCGACCCCTTCCCCACTCCACAGGCAGTTTCCCCGCTTTCCCCAAGAACCCCCGCCCCCAATCTTTGCCTAGGCTCATTGGAATGGTTTTCGGGAGAATTCTTTCGCCGGGATATCGTGATACAAGACAAAACCTCGTTGAAGCCATTCATTCCGCCAGGTTGATTTTTGACTCCTCTTTTTCTTGTGGTATATCATGCTATTTGGAAAACTACCTTTGTCTCCAGTGTCCTCATTGCTCGCAACACCTGGAAGAAGCCAAGTTCAGATTGGAAGGTTGAGTTCAATTGCGAATAGAGCCATGGCAACTTCAAGGAATACCCGGATCAGTGAGCATTCCCTTGCTACAGAGTGGATTGTAGCTTTGTTCCTTGAGCAATTGCTTGAGAATAATATTCCTTTTCATGGAAAAGTTCCTCGAAGTTGTCGCTGACGTTGAAATCTATAGAGAATCCGGCTCTTTTGTACGTATATGCACGTTCAGGGGCTAGTTCATACTTTTTTCGATGAACTGGTCTAATGAGCATTGATCACCTGCAGTATCTGCGATATCCAGGAACGCTTCAGACCAATTATCTATGAGTTCCCAAAGATGTGAGTCCTTCCTTCCTCCCTCCAAATCACATCCAACAGAGAAAGCGTCTGTGAAACGAGCAACTAGACCGGAACCCGAAAACCAGCAAAAATCCCCCTTTTTTTTTCTCTCTCTCTCTCTCTCCCTGCTGAACCCTCACAAAATCCATTTTCCTTTCAGGGTATCCACCTCTCTCAAGATCCTCCGCGCCTGCAAACCCCTAGGCATACCCATCTACGTAACCACCCAGAACCGCGCCCGTCTCGGCAACACCGTCTCCGAATTCGCACCGTACCTCGATCCCTCCAGCCCAAATCTGCGCGCCGATTTCGACAAGACGCTCTTCTCGATGGTGATTCCGGAGATCAGGGCGCTTCTGCCCAACACCCAGGCCACGGGCGGCGATCAGGAGCCTCTCGACGTCATCCTGGTCGGAATCGAGTCGCACATCTGCGTCACGCAGACGACGTTGGATCTGCTGGCGTTGGGCCACAGGGTGTATCTGGTGTGTGATGCTTTGAGTAGTTGTAATCCAGAGGAGAGGAATGTGGCTTTGGCGAGGTTGAGGGATGCGGGAGCGATTGTGACGACGAGTGAGAGTATTTTGTTTGAGGTCATGGCGGATTCGAAGAGGGATGGGTTCAAGGAGATTAGCGGGATAGTGAAGGAAACGGGTGAGGAGACTAAGAAGGCATTGGGGGTGTTTTGCGCGAAGATTTAAGATCTTGCGCGGATGCTTTAGACTACGAGGTCACTTATGGGTTGTAAGAAGTTGAGTTCACATGGTACATGTATTGATTTCATTCTATCAGAAAGAGAACTCTTCTAGAATATTTTTGGGTCCGCCTTTGCAGGGCTTATGACATTTTATTTTTGATATCATTCACTTTTAAGGACCTTTTTTTTTTTTTTTTTTGGTGTTAATGTCAATTCTGGCCTCCATCGATCAACATGGAGTCGGCTGAAATTGCCTATCGATTCATGTTTCAGTCAACCAATAAGTTAAACTGATTCTGAACTCTTTGGTTGGACAGGCATTAGCACGATATTGGCACGACCTTTAACCCAGTTCTTTTTCGGATCAGCAATTGTCCCTTCACGCAGAGCATACAGCTCGTCGAGAAATGCAGGGACAAAGGAGCCTGGACCATGGACATGTTCTTTGGATGCTGCATTCTCCGCAGCGATTTCGAACATGAAGATTGCGGCAAGGACGGCGAGGAACTTGTCCGTGCGCTCCACAGCAAGGAATGCCGCAGCGACCATTCCAATGACGCAACCGGTCTAAGATGTAGAGAACTTGTTAGATTGAAAGGTATCTTGAAAAAGTGTCTGATAGATGCTTACACCGGTGATCTGGCCGAGATAGTGATGGCCATTTTTTATCACAGCTGTACGTATACCGTCACTGAGGACGTCAACCGGCCCAGTCATCAGAATGAGGTTTCCTATAGAATCTTCATTAGCACCAACACCTATGCAGGCCATTCTTTCTATAGGGCCTATTGAATGAGAGAGCAAAAACGAGGCCCTTAAATCGTATCATTACACCGGGCATGGCAAATAAACGGTATAAAAAGGTTCAAATCAAAAGATGCAATGCAAACTGGTAACTTACTTTCCCTCATAGCAAGATTCTCGACGGTTGCGATTCTTTTCTCCAAGCTAACAATGCTTGGTCCGCTATCAACACCGATCTGTTTGACCGAGCTCTGTCCATAAATTGATTGGATCTCACTCTCGTTACCCTTGATGAGATCAAAATATCCTCCGGCCATGAGCGCTTTAACCATGTTTCGGCGAATATCGGTCGCGCCGCCTCCAACTGGGTCCAAGACCACCGGATTACCACGGCGGTTGTAAGCTTGCAATGCCTGGAGATAGTTCTCAAGGCTACTGGCATTGAGTGTGCCCATGTTAATCAACAAAGAACCGCCGGCGCTCGAAAGATCGGAAGCTTCAGCTCCATAGGGAGACATGATTGGCGAAGCACCACTAAAAATGTTAAGATACTAGTTAGAAATTCGAGGGAAATCTGATAACAGTAACAAGAGCGATAGTATAGTATCTTACATTTGTAAAGAGACGTTAGCCGCAAAGTTGGCGACTACATAGTTCAACATGCTATGAACCAAAGGCGTTCGAGTTGCGACCTTGTGAATTACAACAATGATATTGTCAAGCATATAAGTGAGTTCGTCTTTACGAAGCTCTGCCGGGACCGTGACAAAGGGAGGATTCAGGGTGATCGCCTTGGCAAGAAAGGAAGAGATCTTTTGAGGATCTGCGGAGGCCATAATGGCACTGACAATGGCGACGCCATCCAAGCCCTTTTTTGCTGCCTGGGATTGGTAAATAACTCTTTGGGCATTGGTTAGATTGATGCCGCCGATGGCAACGGTCCCGATTTTCTGCGGGAAAGTTGAGAGAAACTCCAGGATGCGCTTCACGCCTGCAATCCCAATGATGGATTTGGTATCGGTTTTACTTAGTTGATCAGGTTAGCAGGCTCAGCACGGAGGGGAAGCAAATATATATATATATATATATAAAAAGGGGGGGGCATACGTCGGTGTTGCAAATACAGTGCCGATCCCAAGATAATTTGCTCCTTTTTTGACGGCAATTCGTGCCTCTTCAATGGAGCATACGGTCGCACCCACCAAGGCATTTTTCGGAAGCATCTTCCGAGCCTTTTCAACATCTGCAAAACCAATGAGCTCAGTATGAGTTACATGGGGGAGTCGGATGCCAGTTTTCATACCCATGTCATCCTGCCCGAGGTGAACTCCTTCAGCACCCACGGCCAGGGCCACATCCACTCTATCATTGATGATCAAAGGGATTTTGTGCGCCTTGGTAATTCGATGCAGCTTTGCAGCCGTTTCAATAAGCACACCCGTGCTTGCATTTTTGTCTCGATACTGGACGACCGTAACCCCTAGACTCGCAGGTTGAAGGGTGAGCATCCTGCTTCATGGGGATGAGAAAATCTCATCACTTGTTTCTTACCGCCTTTGATGGCCTTTTCTACGACGCTGCAAAGATCTCTATCCCCCAATATATCGGGGGTAGAATCGGTAACCAGGTAGAGAGAAAAATCGGGTCGCATCTTGTCTTTTCTTGGTGGCAAGGGGGGAGCTTTAAAGGGAGGGTGAACTGAGAGTAGCACGTGTTTTGTGAGGCTTTGAAGAGGAAGAGAAAAAGAGATTGAGAAGAGATTGACAAAGGTTATAAAGGGAAATTCAAACAAAGCACTAGACAGAATTGGTGCCGACGAGTCAGCGGAGTGATCGTGAACTGGTCCAAATGGCCGTAAAATGCTTAACTAGAGAAGGAAAGGTTGCATCTAGCTTGAATTCACATACGGAGTATAAAACGGGCACCAGCTACAGACATGAATGTCAGAATGTGAGTCAATATAGATAACAAAGCACACTGTGCACATACCTATGCAAGATGCTGAATATGAATATATACACAGCAAGAAACAATATATCTGGTATTATAGACTGCCTCTTTGCAGTGGATGTGTATAAGATTTCACAATGGAGGGAGCTCAGATCCAAACACTAGCCGTACTCAGTACAAAGGGACGAAAAGGAACAGAAGTAAGAATGGGCTTCATGCACTTGCCAGGTTGTGCAAGGCTGAACAAATGAGTACAAAGAAACAATGGACGAAAAAAAAAAAAAAAAACAGATCCAAATGAAGGGAGAAATAATTGGAGGTTGGTGGTCTTCAAGTTGCGAATGGGAATGTGGTTTGACCTTCCTCCCCACCACTACCAAAAAGGCTTCAAGGCGTTGAAGTTGACTAGATAAGATAAGATCAATCTTATCTCTGTTATCAGCCCACGTGCTAGCTTTCCATGTGATCTCGGCCTTCGCTCGGAGTTTCTTCGATGTCCGCCGTCGGTTACGTAAGCCTTTGAAATTTTCATTTTTTCTTTCTTTCCGTTACGTTACGGACAGCTTTGTGTTTGCCCGATACAAGGGCCCGTATTGAGTGTAAGATTGTGATGTTCTTTCTTCTTCTTCTTCTTCTTTTTCCTTCTTCCTCCTCCTCTTCTTTTCCTTCTTCTTCTTCTTCTTTCTTCCCCCTCTTACTCTCATCAAACCACTTCTTTGGTTCTACAACTCCATCAGATTACCCATTTGAAACAACCCTAAAATTTGTTTTGTCTTGTCCAGCACAATCGAATTTGTTATCCAGTCGATCGATTCTGGTGTCCTTTTTCCCGTGTCAGATCTCGGATCAGATCCAGCCTGAGCGTTGCAGTGAGACCGTTTGGCTTTCTTCAGCTTCCAGAGCCGCCGAGCAAATCCGAGCGACTGTCTATGTATTCGCCCTACGTTAACGCTTTCGAACACCACCTGCCGCTCAAGCTGCAACCTTTTCGCCCTGTGCGAAAACCTTGTAGTTACCATTCCAGATCCTGTGGTTGAGAAACGCTCCCTCCCACGTCGTCCGTGGCCCCCCTCTTAGCATCAGCAAAGGGAAATTATATACCGTCTTCCACCATATATTAGACAGTCTGCCCGTCTCTACTACGCATGTCTTGTAGTAGCAACCGCATCCCTCATTCTCTCCGTGCTCCGTGTCCCTTGCGTCCGCAGTCAATAGCTTTTTAGACCCCCCCCCCCCCAATCTTCCAACCCAATCACCATGGCTACCGTCAACATTCGCCGGGTAAGTAGTTATCTTTTTCCGATTCATTCAAACCCAAGGGCTCTGTTAATCGATTATGCTCATACAGGATGTTTCCGATCCTTTCTATCGCTATAAAATGGAACGCCTGCAGGCTAAAATCGAAGGCAAAGGAAATGGCATCAAGACCGTTGTTGTCAATTTGAATTCCGTTGCCCAGGCACTTAGCCGTCCTCCAGCATGTAAGTTTTTGCTGCTACCGCCTAATTATTGAATCTACATGCGGATATTCTAACCCTAAAACTAGATTTGATTAAATACTTTGGTTTCGAACTAGGTGCACAGGCCAATCCGAAACCGACTGATGATCGTTGGATCATCAACGGTGCCCACGACGCTGGGAAGCTTCAGGATTATCTCGACGGGTTCATTTCCAAGTTTGTGCTTTGCAGAAAATGCAAGAACCCCGAAACCACCGTTGTTATCAAAGACCCACGCATTCTCCTGGATTGCAAAGCCTGCGGCGAACGCTCTGAAGTTGAAGCTCGTCTCAAGCTCAGTACGTTCATTTTGAAGAACGAGCCAAAGAAGGGAAAGAAAGACAAGTCGACCAAAAAAAGCCGACGCGAGAGGAACAAGGAAAAGGCAGAGAATGGAGAGAACGGAGAGACGAACGGCAGCCCGGGAGATAGTCCTTCTGAGGGTGATGAAAGCGGTGACGTGGCAGGAGATGTTCACAGCGATGATGAATATACCCGTCAAATCAATGCTGTCGCCAAGGAAATTGAGCAAGGTGACGAAATCGATGACGACGAGTGGGCCGTTGACGTTTCTGAAGAAGCTGTTAAGGCTCGTGCGAAAGAGCTGCCAGATGATATCAAACGCACGCTTGTCTTCGAAGATGAGGATGAAGGCGAAGGCGAAAATGGCACCTCCAGTGGTTACGACCAGCTCGGCAGTTGGGTTGTCAGCTCTGCCCAACAATCTAGCAAGGGGGTTTCTGGTGTCGGTGATGTTGACATCTACATGAAGGCCAAGGAACTTGGCATCGAATCCAAGCACAAGACTCTCACAGTCCTGGCTCAAACTATTTTCGATGACAAGATTGTCAAGCAGATCCCCGCTCGTGCTGGATTGCTCAAGAAGGTATCTTCCCGGTTCGTTAATTCCTAATTTCTAATCCTTACTAATCGACGCTCTTTAGATGCTCACGTCCGACCGGCATATGAAGGCTTTCCTTGGTGGTACTGAACGTTTCGTTGGAAAAGAGCACCCAGACCTCATCCCACAGGTCCCAGCCATCCTCCTGGCTTATTACCAGGAAGATCTCGTGACTGAGGAGATACTCAAGAGCTGGGGTTCCAAGGCCAGCAAGAAATACGTAGACCTGCCTACCAGCAAGAAAGTCCGTAAAGCGGCAGAAAAGTTCCTTGAGTGGCTTGACACAGCTGAAAGCGAGGATGAAAGCGAAGAAGAGTGAGTGTAATGCAGAATGGGCATCGGATGCGTCCGTTGTTGGCTGCTTGCTCTTGACTGATTAAATTGCACCTTTGTTGATTGTGTTTGCTTTCGGGTGTTTGCCTGCCTCATTCTATTGATATTATCCTATTCGTATTCTCTCCTTAATTCTTTATGCGTGCTCTGTTGAGTTTAACGGTAGTATTAGTTTTCAGGGACAAATTGACAACTCTCCACTGTTTCACACAAACCATCCATTCCCCCTGTTGGAATATCACAGTGATCTTTTTTATTTCAGAGACATTCACATCAAATTTACGTCACCATAGAACCGGTATAGTTGTTCAAACTCGAATGGCTGTTATTAGTGTTTTGGTGTCTGCTCTGTAATAAAATGAAGGATACAGATTTACCCAATGAATTCAACTTCATGTATATGATTCAAAATGCCACCTCAGCGAACCACAACTGTCCATCTCTCGCCCCACCAGCAGTAGAGCCGAATATTTCCGACAACCTGGAATGCATTCTGCTCCTCGCCGCATCAAAATCTCCATCCTGTCCATTCCTCAGATGTTGACCGCGTCCGCGCACAAATATAAACCAGGTGAGATCTGCATTCCAGGTGTCCATCGCACGTATGGCCGTATCAACGTCAACCTCAGTCGTGGAGCTATCATGCTCATTTTGTCTGGTTGTTTGAGCGTCGTCCGCGGGTGCTGATTGGGGGATGTTGCGCCAGGAGTATGTGAAGTAGTATGTTGGATAGAAGAATGAGATCCAAGATCCTAGGCTTTGACAGATTTCGTCGCCGATGTCCAGTGGGAGACGGACCTGGGAGAGGATGGTGGTGAAGAGGGATGTGAGAGCGCTCCAGAGGTTGTGGTGGGGTGTGAATGATTTGCTGGCGAAATGCGGGAGTGGTGGAGGTCCGCGTTGCTGGGTGGAATTGGGTGCAGAGCTGGATTGAGAAGATGGTGAGAGGGCAGTTGTTTTGTTGGTGCAGGGAAGGGTGGTGATGCTGAGGTGCTCCATTTGCGAGATTGTTTCGAGTCCTACTGTTCGAGGTTGCTCCAGCGCCCGTTGGCGCTGTTGGTATCTCTCAAAGGCTAGTTCGGCGTCATGCATGACTTGTTTCCAGCATTTGGAATATATTTGTCTCCATTTCGGGAACTCGTGTTCTACTCTGGTTGACATGAAATCTCCCGCTCCTACGCACATCGCAGCAATCGTCTTGCAAGAAGCGACAATGACATAGGTTTGCTCCTGGATGCTCATTTCGTCACCACTACTTGAGATCCGCGAAGGCGAACTCAAAGCCAAGGAAGCAGAGGCATCTGTCACCAGGACGTGAGGCAAGGAGACCCTGACACTAACGGAGGGCCAAATGTCGTTTATCAGAGGTAGAAAGCTATTCTCGTGAGGGGCAAGAACAGCCATGGCACGAGATAGAATGGTCAAAAGTGAACGTCGTAAATGCGGGGACGGCGAAGAGAGATGTGGCGGGATAGATTTCAAGATGCTTAAAAGGAGATTATGGGGTTTGCTGAGGGATTTATTGTCATCTTCAGAGGTTTGTTCAGTATCGGAAACTTCATCGTCTTCACCTGCATGTTCGTTGTCATGACTCTTTTTCCAAGGACGTTTGGGATGGGATTCAAGTGCTTCTAACCTCTCTGCTTCATGCGAGTCATGGTCAGCACGCCGTTTCCGCAGACTTTTGAATCCAGAGGCTACGTCAGAGATTGCACGAGGCTTGTAAGGCTGCTTCCCATGGGTTTTCAACTCCGTTCCTTTGCCGTTTGTGATACGAAGAGTTCCGGGTGAGTTTGCGCTTTCGTCCACAATCGTTCCCAGCACTGCAAAGAGTAGTTCGACTAATTTAGGATAGCCGTGGAAAGCATCAAGAATAGAGAATATCGATCCGATCAAATCATCCAAGTAGGGTATTAAGCGCGCACCACAAAGTTTGATCATCATAAGTAACACTTGCGGTGCTTGGGGTGAAACATCGAAAGTATTAAACTTCATCCCAACTGAATTTATCAAATAGTCGACATTCTCGATAAGCATAGTACTCGTATCCGAATATCCACATGCATTTGTCATTATGTTTAGACATATCATGGCATGGTTTTGTAAGCTGACATTGCTTGAACCCATTAATTGTAGCACCGGATATAAGATATCGATTAGCTCAGGACGAAAGGAATCGCCTAGTTGCTGTGCTTGGAGAGCCACAGCCTCTAACGCAAGGGCTGGAACACGCCACTCTTCTGGATTGGCCGTGGGGAGTTCAGTTAAAATGGGTATAGAGAGGGAGTATAGTTCTTCTGTTAAACTGGACTGCGAGTCCGAGGTACCCGCTATGTCCAGGTCAACCATATCCTGAAATAACGCAGTATTTCCCGACCTATTTCTCAACAGTAGTAATGCAAGCCAAAATGGTGCCACTGCCGAGTTATCAGACGAGGCGTAGAGCCTATCCACCATTAACCTGGTTAAGGATATTGAGTTGTCCATGTGACTAAGCTTTTCGATCATACGGCGGAGCTCCGAAAGTGTGCCCTTCTGGCTTCGGTGATCAACGAGAACGGGTGGGAAAACTGAGGACCCAGTGACATCTCCCAGGGCAACTTCAAGATTGGCATTTGAAGTCGAAGACGGCAATTGTTGAGGGGTTTTCGAAGAAGACTGGATAGCAACTGCAACACTTTCGGATAAACTAACCGCCATCGTTTCATCTAGAATATCCGAGCTTGAGTAGGTTTCCGTCGCCGCCTGAAACGCAACAGAGATATGCCTGATAGCTCTTTGCTTGACTTGATCATCGTTTGACTGCATGGCCCTGGGTAAAGCAGTGATCCAGGCATGCAAGCTTGTTCTGGCATTATTCGCAACAGATTCGGACGAAAGAATCAGTTGCTTTAGGGCAGTATATGCGTCGGTTCCATCCTCAGGTTCGGCGAGAACTATCACGGTTTCGACCATCATCTGTAGCGAATCTGAAAGAGAGAGTGGGCATTTTTCGATCACCATAAGGCAGAGGTCCAGGAGCGAACGGCGAACACGCAATTTTTCATGAGCTCTAAGAGGAATAATGTTGGCCAAGGCCAATTTGACCTGGGATGCCGTGGCTTTCAGCCATGAATCATCAAGCACTATGCGATCTGCCCCATCTCCTTTCGCCGGTTTCTTCTCCGAATCCTTCGCGGATGCGATAGTCTCGTCGTTTAATGCAGCACTTAAAATCGCAGTTAAGATATCCAAACAACAGCTCAACAACTTGAAAGTCCGACGGATTTGAGTCGTGGGCCGCAAAGTTTTCGTCAGTGTAGAAACCGTTCGTGGTAACAGGCTAGCTAGAACGACTCGATCTGTGATACGAGAATGAAGCGACTGTAGCGCATTTGCAGCGGAAGCTTGAATGGGATCCGAGGGACCATCTAAGATACCTTCAAGCAAGACATAAACAGCTTGATCGACTATCGTAGCAGTGCCAATCTCATTGAAAATTGTGGTAGAAGCGGGTTCTCCACGCAGCACATTACAGAGAGCACCCATACAGTCAAACGCTGCAACGGTTAATTCTTCTGACTGCGAACGGTTGGACGCCTGATGTTGATTCTGAGACGGCACTCCCCCAGCTATAATAGTCATGAGAATGATGAGTTGCTTGCCCATCGGAGCCGATAGCTTTTGGCGCCATCCTTTCTCAACAAGAAGCTGGAGACACTTCACAGCCAGTTCAGCACATCTAGCCGGGAGCCGTTGAGTCTGGTTGAAGATATGAGAAAGCGGAAAGAAGGCGTATTCCGCAAGCTTTTCATCTAGCCATTCCTTACTGGCGAGTTGCGTCAAGACGCTGTGGACGTCTTCCAAGGCCTTAAGAACATCTCGGGAGGAAGCGACGTTGCCCCTAAATTTCAGTGCTACCGAGCTGAGCTCAACGCAAGGAGGACGAAGCTTCAAAGGTAGTTAGTAGGCTTTTGTATGTCCAGAGAAACGGTATCTAGTGGCATGGTCACAAAACCTTTTGAAAAGCTTCTTGCCGTATATTATCCATTTCGTAGACAAATACAGGTGTTTCCCAGAGTTAATCCATATAGGCAATTTGAGATTCCAGATGGTCCCATTGTCCTCCCACTACTTCATTCTTCTGTTTTGGTTGTCGATATCACTCGAATAGTTGATTGGTGATGGATTCTCTGAGATCTCAGCGGACAGCACTCCTGCTTATGTCATTCATCCGCGCAATCGAGGTTCCACAAACATTGATTATAGCGCTAAGCCGCTCTTGGTTAGCTCCAAGACAAACCTCGATGCCAAGGAGTGGCTTAGGCTGATCGTCATTGGCCGACTGCAACTTCATCGCTACATATCAACTTCCCTCAACATCGGATGAGGAGCTATCCAGGAGCCTCACATCCCATCGGCTGTCTGTTGGGGTTGAATAGACAAAGAGCAAACATGCAGATAATAAGCTACATGCTCTTTTCTACTCTTTGCTTCCAATCTGCACAGTAAATCTCAGTGATATCACTCAATTATCTCCAGTTCACCCTCATAGAGGAATGCTATGGTTCACGACCATTCATGATGTATTAAAGTGTGGCCTGGAGATTGAATACAGATGATAGTGTGTGTTCGTTTTGGACACATTCTCTGTGTCCAAATCTAAGGACTTTGTTCTCTTTTCTCGATATGATGCCTTGCTTGCCATTATGACCTTTTCTTATCTCTACCTAGGCTGTCTCTTAGCCTACGAGTCTCCCTGGAGCTCCAAATATATGTGGTGAAGTTTCGCATTCTTTTTGTTTACGTCACATGGGATTGCCAAACTGCCCCTCTGTACTCTAAGTGCTCATTGCTTTAAATCTAGGTGGCAAGGTGCAATTGTGTTGGTTTTGAGTTTTTTATATATAAAGGAGGTCTATATTCTAGGAACTTGAGTGGTTCAGACCTCCTGCTTGTGCCTGAAAGACACAGCAACCGGAAGAAATATGAAGATCCATGGTGGGTAACGATACTGATATAAAATTGCAGGCTTCCTTCTGGCCTATGCCACAAAGGATGTTTGCGTGAATCCATCAATTTCCCTTCAAGCAGTGGACCCAAAGTGATGCTCCATCAAAAATCTCTCACTGCTAACACGCACGTGCAACGGGTAAGGCAGGTTATCAAGACTGCCCTCCTGCTCTGTGGGTTAATACATGTGCATGAAATTTGCCCAGATGGGGAAAGTTGGGATTTCTGTTGGGGGAGAAATTATGCTCTGCCTCCATCAGGCAGGTCTTCATTTCCCCTTTTCGCGGGAAATCCCCCACTCTGGCTATCTGGTTGAGGCAGGAAAGGCCTCCAAAGGAACCAGGCAGCGGCTTCTTTTGCCCTTTTGGGGGAGATTAGGCATTGCCCAGGCCTGGCTGGTGGTTCGCCTTCTTTCCAATTGCAGCAAGGAAGAGCTCCACCTGTTCAAAGCACCTGGAAAAAGGGCCCCAAAACAAGAATACAGCTGCCACTCACGTGGTGCTGGGCAAGCGAGCTCGTCTATAAAAATCACCCACAACCCCTCCCTCCTCCCTCCTCCCTCCTCCCTCCTCCCTCCTCCCTCCTCCCTCCTCCCTTCACTTTTCACTTTTCCTTTCACTGTTCTGATCACAAACTCTCGGCGCCTCTCGATAGTTTCTCTCTTTCTTTTCACTCCTTTCTCTGCCTTACCACCACAGTCGTTCTATTTCCCTGTTCTTTGTTCTACCCAGCAATTGCCAACCACGGTTTCATTCTTTTTCAACCATGAAGCTCTCTGCTGTAGCCTTGGTGTCTTTCCTTGCTGCCACTGTTTTGGCACAGGACGTTGGCCCAATTCTTAGGTTACCTGCATGCCCCGTGAGTTTATCTCTTTTTATGTCATGAACCAGCCCATCCTATCATTTAAATATCAATTTGGTGTTGATTAATCTCCTTTTTTAGCGAGGTTGCATTTTGTCAACTGTGGGCAAAGCTGGTGAATTTGGCTGTAAGCCTAGGGATGTCAAATGTCTCTGCACCAGTTCTGGATATCAGAATGCACTGGAAAAGTGTGCCTCCAAGTGCAGCCGTGAGGAGGTTGATCTTATGCGCAAAGCAGGCAGAAAATATTGCGAAGACGCTGGTATGTCTGCTGCATCTTTGGGGAGAATATTTGTGCTTGGCATATCACTGAACTTCACAATAGGTGCTCCAGTGCCCAGTCCACGCATGGCTTTGCTTGAGGCCACTCATGACCATGCCCCGTATCCTCTTGCTACTGCTGGCCCAAGCCCTCCTGATGCTTGCGTCCAGCCCAAAATTAGCATTGAAGAACCGCCGAAACAGACCTCCCTGGTTGCAACTGGGCTGATTCCGATCGCACCAATTGCAAACATTACGTCAACCAACCCAGTCGGTAGCCTAACCTTGCCAGTTATCACCATTCCTGTCAACCAAACTGCGACCACCAGTTCAGTGCCTACCTGGTCTTCGGTTAGTTCCACGATCAAGTCTGATGATCCCATTGTTACCATTCCGGTTATCACCATTCCTGTCAACCAAACTGCGACCACCAGTTCAGTGCCTACCTGGTCTTCGGTTAGTTCCACGATCAAGTCTGATGATCCCATTGTTACCATTCCGGTTATCACCATTCCTGTCAACCAAACTGCGACCACCAGTTCAGTGCCTACCTGGTCTTCGGTTAGTTCCACGATCAAGTCTGATGATCCCATTGTTACCATTCCGGTTATCACCATTCCTGTCAACCAAACTGCGACCACCGCTTCAGTGCCTACCTCGTCTTCGGTTATTTCCACGATCCCGTCTGATGATCCCATTGTTACAATTCCGGTTATAACACCAACTTCTCGTGAAACCGATCCGGAAGTGAGTACTTCTACTAGGACAGTTAGACAGCCACAAACCACTGCACCAGAGCCGTACATCCCCAACAGTGGTATGAATACCCGTGTGCACGCTTATGCCGTTGTCGCTGGTATCTTCATCGCACTCTTTTAGTTGAACAGTGCCGATATGCTTCATGCTTTCCATGGTAATATCTTCGAGGACAACTATGTCTATCGCATTTGGCTTTTCACGTTGTGACCAAACTACTCGAGATAGCGACTTTTCGACATGCATGTATAGCTTAATATCCGGTGCAGGCGATGATATGCGGTGATATCAGATGACTTTATTAGCTCTTTCTTTTATTCAATCATGTTTCCACGGTGAATCATGTGGAGGGAAACCGGAATAAATTCAATGAGCAATATTAAAATGTTCTAGCGAGGTAATTACAAAGTGAATCCAAACAAGATAGGAGATTATCTCGCGAGGCAATACTTTTTCCAATCATTCTCTTCTATCTTCAATCGTGATTATCAATCTGACCATCCTAGCGCACGCTCTGCGAGTCTTCTCATGTATCTGTAAGAGCCCCTTTTGGAGGAGTTTAAGCATTTGGAACCTATTTAGACCAAGAGAACTGTGACATATCTCGCCTCTCCACTTTAAAGCAATCTCTAATAGGATGAGCGGCTAGCGGGAGGAGTGATCTAGGCAGCCCAGATATATCCTAAAGTGGTATACTACCAATCCCGTCAGCGGTATCACGAATTGTCCTTATGGTTCGAGAGTGATACGAAGGAATCGTCGATACTAAGGGCGGCCTCGTCCAGACAGCATACCAACCATCCAAGGACTGCAAACATGCATATGCATGCGGGATCAGTAGATCAACCGAAATCTTTGTCCAGCTTTCACCGTCATGCTCTAGCTCCTCATGGTCACCAGGTTCGGTTCTTCCGACCATAGACGGAGCATGGATCAAATTTACGTACCCGGCGTGCCAGAGGTCCGGCTCCGGTGGGTGTGGGGCTTGATACACCACACTGTCAAGACTCTTTGCATCTACGTGCACGTAGCATAAATATCTGGGTGTGATTCCCAACATTGACCGGCGCTGCTTTTTAGGCTCGTCCGTGCAGACTGCCCGCTCGCCTTGCTGCCCTTCACCTTCAATCCAGCCCAGGAACATGCCTCCGATCGTGTTAACACTAGCGCCATCTAGTTTCTCTTTGTCCTCGACAACAGTCCACTCCAGGCTTTCCTCCAGATCAACAGCCTTCTCCCGCTTCAAATTATCATGAGCACGCTCTTTTAAGATTGACAGAAATTTCTCCCAGGCCTCGTCGTGCTGATATGTGCAACGGTAAATCACAAACCCCCATTTGCTATGTTTTGTGCGATCAAGCAGCTGACGGATTCGTTTTGAAGACGAGCTGAAGACATGGCGCTCGCCGCTTAGCACTATTCCTCGACGCTGAACGTGTGCAGACGGCTTAGCACTGGGTCGGTTGCTGGTGGAGTAGTGATGGAAAGGGAACCGATTGCGAGGTAGCTTGAGCTTTGGAATTAGGTTGATCGAACGGTCCGCCCGGGAAGGTCGGACTAGAGGAGCAAGAAGGCCAGTGAACTGATGCGAACGGAAGCCATGGAGCATGGATTTGCCAGGAGCCATAAACAGCTCAATGGCTGTATGAAGCTTACTGGAGCACTGTGAGATTGGCAACAAGAATGACAGAGAATATGGGACCTTTTTGAAAAGACAAGAAGTGATTTCAAGCCCAAACGCATTCACCCCAATCTCCAGGGATGAAGATCGGTAACTAATTGCGGATTATCTCTTCTCCGGTCGTGCGCCGGGCCAATCGGAGCATCCTACCGCGTGACGTAATCGCGGGAAACGCGAACAGTCGGAGCCGCAAAAGACACACGCGAATCCCAAGCCACAAGCGCGCGTCGGGAGCTTGCTGCCTTCGCTCTGGTTGCCTTGTCTCGCAAAGGCACGAATATCGAAAGCTCTATAAATTTGCTGCCCTCAATTCCACTCTAAACCAACAATTTAATTCGTCTCTATAATCCGTGTCGCCTGGCAGTCCAAATGCTTCAATTGGCCTTTTCATCGACGGAAGCCCGTCATTGTTAACCTTTGGGCCAATCCTATAGGTACTCTCGAATTGCCGCAACTCGGACCAAATAATCCGCGCTGCATGAGGTTTCTTTTCTTTTGGCTCTTCTTATAGAATCAATGCGGTTACCGCGTTTTTGCCGGACACCACCCATCTCAAGTATAAAACACTCGATATATAGACAACCAACGTCGACACGAATTCGTTGTTCTGTATCCTATCTCGCCATTCAACGGGGGAGATATACCTTGATCACAGCGAACATGGCGCAAAATAGCGGGAGAAAGCAGACTACTTTAGGGTATGTGGCCGCGTTTCTCAGCTCGGTGTTTAGTTGCTATCTCTAGTACGATACGTTTCGGCATCAAACCTTATGTTTCTCGAGAAATCTTTGCCGAGTAATGCTAACATGTAACTGCATCTGCAATATAGGAAATTCTTTGGTGGAAATGCAATCCCTAGCCCGGAACCAAGAAAACAATCTACACTCTCCTTCTCCTCCAAAGCTGGTGACACAACGAATCACACGAAACCAACAAGAAGTGTTGAAGGTTATAAAGATGAAGATGTCGAAATTGAGGAACATAATCACGATATAGACTCGGAGAATGGCCCCGTAACGCCAAAAAATAAAGTCACCGTTCGTCCTACTATCTCCTCCCCAGGAGCACCAAAAGTAGATTCGGATGATGAAATCAAATGTGAGAGTGTAAGAAGCGAAAGCGCGTCTCCGAGTGCAAGCAAACTCAAACGACAGAAGGATTCAATGTCCGGTGAAAGTGATGGAAATGACAGCGAACCAGTCTCAAAACGGCGAAGAGGGCCAAGGAAAACCAGCACCGATGGCGCTGCTGGAAACAAAACTAGAAAACCCTCGCCAAAGAAAAGGAACGATACTAAATCTGCTGCCAGCAAGAAAGCGGAGAAATATGAACCAGCAGCAGCGGAGGTCGAATCTTCAGCATCTGAACAGGAAGATTTACTCTCAGAAAACAGCTCGGAGGAGCTAGATGCCAAACCAGAACAAGAAGAGAAGAAGAAGAATGCTGCATCAAAGCAAAGACAAAAAGTACAGGTGACACTGACAAATAGTCAAAAAGACCCATATCCAGACTGGAAAGCAGGAGATCCAGTTCCCTACGCCGCTCTTTGCACTACTTTCTCCCTAGTTGAGATGACCACGAAAAGATTGGCTATTCTAGCCCATTGCTCTTTGTTTCTCCGTCAAGTCTTGCGATTGACTCCCAGAGATTTGCTTCCTACTGTCCAACTCATGATCAATAAATTAGCCGCCGATTACGCTGGCATCGAACTGGGAATTGGCGAGTCTTTGATCATGAAGGCCATTGGCGAATCTACTGGACGTAGCCTCGCCGTCATCAAAACTGACCAGCATGAAATCGGGGATCTGGGTCTTGTTGCCGCCAAGAGTCGATCAAATCAGCCAACTATGTTCAAGCCAAAGCCACTGACCGTGCGAGGCGTGCATGAGAGTCTCCTGGCAATTGCGAAGATGCAGGGCCACGGATCCCAAGACAAAAAGGTCGGCGGAATTAAGAAACTACTTTCTGCAGCTGATTCTGCTATTGCTGGGAAAGGGTCAAAAGGAATCGATATCATGAAAGATAAAGGCGGTGCAAGTGAGGCCAAATATATTGTTCGGTTCTTGGAGGGAAAGCTTCGGTTAGGGCTTGCGGATAGAACTGTTCTTGTTGCTCTGGCTCATGCCGTGGTGGCTCATGAAGCTGCATTGAAGGGTAACAAAGTCACGACTACCGAGCAAGTGGCAAAGGGAGATGCCATCCTTAAACAAGTATATAGGTGAGTCAAGCAATTCTGAAAGGGAAACTTAACTTCTAACACAAGCGTTGCTAGCGAATTACCATCGTACGAAGTCATTATCCCCGCCATGTTGGAGCATGGAATATTCAACCTGCAAGATAACTGCAAATTACAACCAGGTGTCCCCTTGAAACCCATGTTGGCAAAACCCACAAAATCCATCTCCGAAGTTCTTGATCGTTTTGAAGGAAAAGATTTCACTTGCGAATACAAATATGACGGCGAAAGAGCCCAGATCCACTACGTATCTCGAGACTCGATCAAAGATTACGCTACGACCGTTGCAACTTTGCAGAACGATGGCCAGGGCCTTTGCGCTATATTCTCCCGCAACTCTGAGGATCTATCCAAAAAATACCCAGATGTCCTAGAAAAGCTAGAATCGTGGGTCAAACCAGGAACCAAGAGCTTTGTCCTTGATTGCGAAACCGTTGCGTGGGATCTTGAGAATAAGAAAGTTTTGCCGTTCCAGCAGCTCATGTCACGAAAGCGGAAGGACGTGAAGGCCGAAGACATCAAAGTCAGAGTCTGCATATTCGCGTTCGATATCTTGTTTTTGAACGGAGAAGTAAGTGATGTCTTGTAGGCTTGCGCTTCATGTTGCTATAGGAGCTAACAAATACTTCTCTTAGCCCACTGTGAAAAAGGCTTTGCGAGAACGGCGTGCTCTGTTGCATGAAACTTTTGTCCCAACTGAAGGAGAGTTTGCGTTTGCGCAATACGGAAACACTAGTAATGTGGAAGAGATCCAAACGCTTTTAGACGAGAGTGTGAAGTCTTCCTGCGAAGGTTTGATGGTCAAGATGCTTGATACCGAAGAAAGTGGCTATGAACCGAGCAAACGTAGTCGAAACTGGCTCAAGGTAGGTGCAATCTTACAGCAAACGAAAAGAATTTGTCGGCTGACTTTTTGTCTTAGGTCAAGAAAGACTACCTCGCTGGTATCGGCGACTCGCTCGATCTTGTCGTCATCGGTGCCTACTTTGGCAAAGGCAAACGTACTTCGGTTTACGGGGCTTTTCTGCTCGCCGCGTATAATCCCAACACCGAAAACTACGAGACAATCTGCAATATCGGAACAGGCTTTTCCGAGGCGTTGCTGGAAGAACTTCACAAGACTCTCAGTCCGCTCGCTATATCTCAACCAAAACCGTTTTACTCGCATTCTCCTGTTCCAAAGGACCAGCCAGACGTCTGGTTCGAACCTCGTCTAGTGTGGGAGGTCAAAGCGGCAGATTTAACGATCAGTCCGCGATACAGATGTGCGAGTGATGAAGTGATGGGCATGGCAGGCGCCGACGGAAAGGGTGTCTCGTTGCGGTTCCCGAGATATATCAAGTCGAGAGATGATAAGAAGCCAGACCAGGCGAGCACGACGAGGATGGTCGCAGAGATGTATCAAAGGCAAGAGAGTGTGACAAAGGACGTTAAGACGAAGGGAGTGGATGATGATTGGGAGTATTAGGCTAATTTCATATTTCCTGGTACAATTATTCACAGGGTGTTGGGTATCTTGACTTGGTTTGTTCAGTTCTGCATGTACAGTACAAGTACTTTGTAGATACAAGTGACACTTTGGTTTACGAGGTTCATGATAACACCCATATACAGTTACATTTTTGAGGGGCTCTGGATCATTTCTTAAATGGTGCATGGAATTGTTTCCATTTGCCAGATAAAAACAGTATAATAGCATAAGTTCTAAAACTCATCAAGCATAAAAATGCCATAGGCGAAATTGCCCTGCAAAAGACAGTTAGCTCCCAAAAATTATCACTCCACCATGCTGAGCTAAAGCCAAATGTTTCAAAGCGGGTAAGTAGCAGCGACGGCAGATACTGAAAGGAAACGTAAGGTCCTCCAAGTGAAGTTGAGTAACTAGTATACATAGAATATGCGGTGACGGGGTAGGAAAGAGTTGAAAATGGGTAGTGATACCTGGGAAAGATAAGAAGCCAGCGGATTTCCCGACCACGTCCCAATAATACTTGATTTGATTGTGCTCAAACCCCATGGAGCAAGAGAAGGGTTCTGATGAGTTATTCCTCAAATTTCCGTTTCACCCCATTGGTGTTTTGAGGAACCCCGTTGGGTCTTTTCCTGGCCATTTCTTGCTCGGCCTGTCTTTTCTTCCATGCGGTTTTTATTTGGGGTGCTACTTGAATCAGGTCATCTTCCGTCACACGGTCCTCGATACTCTCAAGGACCTTCTCAACGGTAGAGATGTGATTCGCATCGGCTTTATCCTCACGGAACCGCAGGAAGCGCCACCGTGCAAGTTCATCGCGATAGCACTCGACGATCGTGTCGTCGAGCGGTTTCTGTAGAGCTTTGAGATCATCCCATTCGGATTCTTCGAGATGCATGAGGCCATAATGTCGGTAGTCATTTTGTTGGTAAAGGACGTAGAGATGGCATGTTGGGATGGCATCGTAGTCCGCATACGCTTCCATCATTCCATCCGTCTCATCCTCAGAGTCCGGATCTACCAGCGGGAACTCCAAGCGCATGCGGAAATCAATGCTGTTTTCTTCCGGGGGTTTCCATTTTAGAATATGCTCATCCGTGCCAATCTTATAAGGGGTGCTCCGACACGTAAATATAAGCCCATCGTTTCCGTGAATCTTTTTGACCTTTGGTAAGATATCCCGGAACATCATCTCGATCCCATAGCTGAACTGCGTCGACTTATCCTCCACGGCAAACGCCCGGTGCTGCTTTTCCTCCGGGTACTTCTTATACATCGCATTATACGGCTTCAGCACCTTCTCTTTAAAATACGCCAGCCTTTTATCTAGCGTCCGATGCATCAAGCTCGTTCCATCCAGCACCAAGCAGTCAAAGACGTAAAACTTCATCTGCTGCGTCCCATCCTCATACATATCATTCACCAACTCCCCGTCAATAATCGTATCCACATGAAAACTCTGAAACGAATCATCATCCGGCATAGGGAAGTGTAAACCCGGCACAAAGCGATAGTCATTCTTTCGGTCAATCAAGTAATGTACCTCCGGCGTGTCCGAATCCGGGTCCCCTCGCGCAAAGTACATGAGGCAGCGTATGCCGTCCGTCTTTTCACAGACATAGTAGTCTTCCTTTTGTAGTTCGACGAGGTGTCGCGACGAGAAACTGACGGGTTGTGCGCCGGGGAAGTGCAGAGACGAACGGCCGAGGAGGTGTGCGACTTCGCGGCGGAACTGGTCTGCGAGATTGTGCTCTGCTTTGACGCCTATCGCGTCGAGGTCGGGGACTGTGCTCGGCATGATGGGTCGGTTTCGCGATTCTCTGCTCGATCTGCTGTTTCGGGTTGTCGCAAGTATGGGGAGTCTACCGTGCCCGTTGTTGTAGCTATATTTTCCTTGCCGGACTCACCAGCCTTCTCATGGAGGCATACCTCTCAGGCGTCGGGGTACGCAAAGATAAGGAAGTAGCGTATAGTGAAAGGCGGAGAAAGAAAGGATTCAGCAAGCTATTAGTCTTTGACATAAAATGTGTCGGTATGGAATCAGAGATGGCTTTCAGTTGTCAAGAGAATCTTTGAATGTGTGGTGAATTGGTTTGTTGGTTGCTGGACTTTTTGCGTGTTTGCTGCCTCAGGCCACAATGGCATCTTTCAAGGCTTTTCGTCTTCTCCCTTAAAAATAATAAACCTTTTGGTTTCTCTCTACATTCGCAACTATTGATATCTAAACTCGTAGTATGTTGATTTCTTTCAAGTGTCATCATATTTTTTTGAATTAAAGGGTATCTCATTATATCGTACAAGAATGTCTGCCTATTGCCCATTCGAAACGCCTTATTCGCTGTAAGCCCCTCTCGCCAAAAAGAAAAAGCCCCCAGATTCCATGCAAGGATGCGGGAAAAAAATAAGCATAACTGCTCAAAGGGAAAGCAAAAGAGAAGAAAGGTATTCAGGATGTGCCAGCTGCTGCCACCTTCTTTGAAGCTGCAGTGGACTGGTTGATCCGATTCTGCGATGACTGTTGGGAGAGCGACGGCTTTCTGGAAGGGTCTGACGACTGTAGAGGGGCATCCAAGACAGTGCCAATTGTGGGAGAAGCGAGAGAGACAGGCTCGGTTTGGAAGAAACCTCTGCCCTGAAAGGTACTCTCGGCTGGAGAGAAGAGACTCCCGGTGCCCAATACCTGAGACAGCATCTCCTTCATCCGAACAAGGTGATACTTTTTCCTTGTCGGGATGAGTTGATGTGTCACCATCGGCTGGGGCCGCGACCGTGCAAGACCAGCCATCACAGCATCCTTCTCTTCATCCGAATCAATAGGCCCATTTCCTTCCAAGTCGTCGTGAACCGGAGCATTCGCATCGATGGCAGCCTCTGTAATTAAGTAAGCACCAAATAGATTTTTTTGGCGCAAAAGGATTAGCAATCTGTAACTTACTTTGCTGCCGTGCTTGGTTCTTTTTCTGATATGCCTGCAGCAGCATATCGTACGGCAGAGAACGACCTGGCACAGCTCTCTTTGCACCCATAGAATGGCTTTTGCACGTCAAAGATCTGGCACACTGGCCCCCATTTGGTAGAACGACACCACATTGCTTCTCGACGTCGACCGGACCTTTCGGCTTAGGCACCTTTTGCTTCGGCTCATCTTTCTTCTTTTTCTTTTTTGGCTCCTTATCGTCATCGTCAATCTTCCTTTTTTTCCCTTTCTTCGGGCCATCGTCGCCGGCGTGCTTTTTCGCGCTCTTTTGCCCCTTCATGGCACCCTCGGCGTCATCGTCGTTGCCTTCCTTATCGGCTTTCTCTTTTGCTCGATTCGCATCTCTCGCCTCTTTCTTCTTCCGTGCCTTCTCCTGCTTTGCCCGCAAACAACCGCGAATGTGCTCCGTAGCTGTCTGTTTCAAGACTGGTCGTTTGCAATGCTTACATATAACGGTCTCCAGCTGCGTTTCTCTCGGCTTACCCGTAGGAAACGAGGCCATCGTCTTATCGTCCATCACGGGAAGGATGGGAGAGGAACCACCCGAGTCAGCGTTCGTAGGTTCGGTGTCCTTGGTTCCTACAACGATAAAAAAAGATAGCCCGACGGGGTCAGCTCACGTAGATTAAATACAAGCACCCGCGTGACGATGCGCGTGTGCACATTTGTTCGGAAGAGGATTTGAGAAAAAAGGACACACACCATTCACAGCTTTGGCAACGGCCTTTCTAATTTTGAATTTTGCACGCTTTTGGTCATTTTCGCTGAATTTGTATCCAGAGGCGTCCACGAAACTGGCTCCCGAGCTTGATGCTACCGATGAGGCTGTTGGAAAGGGACGGTGGGGCATTGAATGTTAGCCTTTTTGCTTCTTCTTCTTCTTCTCTCTTCTCTCTCTCTCGGCGAAATCACTTGGAAATGGAACCGGGGGAAGAGTGAGAGGGAAAGGGCAACGGGACGGGGGGGCCAAATCATCCAACGGAACGGAACGATGGGCAACAGCTCACCTCTAGCTACTCCATTTGACGCCATCAGGACGAGAATCAGAGAACTGTAGAAGCAACGACGCTGCGCTGGGCGGGCGGCCTTTCCAATGGTTTTTGGGTGTTTGGTGAGGGGATGACTAAGAAGTGAACTTCGTCAAAAAAAGCTTTCCTCGATACTTATCAATCACTGAAAACGGAAGTCAAGTTAACTGCAGGATAGCTTTTGTGTCGAATGGTCTATATAAACCCTTTATAAAACATTTTGCGGGCAATCTACTAGGGCTGTCCGTAACCCACCTTGCAGCAAACCTGCCATTCATGGGACTTCCCACCTGGAATGGAAGTCTTCTCGGAGCTTTTCTCTCCTGCACCTCGGTATTCTCCACGCTCGCTTTCAAGATTCATGAGAGTTAAATAGACTCGGACCTGGAGAAAAGCCGTCAGTGGTGATTTGACTTGAGACTCAGATACCGCGCGGAAAGGTGCAGGCTTCCTGAAGACGCTCGCGGTAACTTTTGTCATTGGTCTCTTGAATAGTGTTACGACTTTGTTTTATCATTATCCAATTTTGGCTTCGTCGAGCCAGATTAAGAACAGGGTGAAGGGAGACCAGTGCTGATATGTGAGACAAGTGTAGACATATCCATACAAAGGATTTCAAGAATATATACAGAATGGCGATGAAAAACATGATGTCATGGGTCATGAGACGGAGCAACCAACCCATCGAGTCTCTTCTAGGCATCATCGGATATTGGAACTTCTTTGGGTGAGAGCAATTTATAAGCTTAGGGTCGTAAAACTTATCGAGAGGGTGATGGTGGTCGGACCTTGACAAGGGCAAAGCAGCAGGATCAATTTTTTAGGCATCATCGTTGCGCTGAAGTCATTATTTCCCGCAAAGGAAATATTATCTATTTGGTTTGCATTTGCTCAAAGTACTTTTCCCATCCTATATCTCGCATCTTGACCCCCTTCACGTCCAGATTCTCGTCTTTGGCTGCTTTTGCGTATTCTTCCACCTTCTTTCGCAAGATTTCATCGTAGGATCCTAGCATGCGAACTGCCAACAACGCTGCATTTATGCTGTTGTTGATTCCCACCGTTGCAACTGGGACACCTATAATTCATGTAAGTAAGAATAGACATGTTTCGGAGAAAGTCTTTTCTCTGATCCTTTACGAACCTCGAGGCATCTGCACGATACTGTAGAGACTATCAACGCCATCAAGAGCGCTCCCTTTCACTGGAACACCAATCACTGGGAGCGAAGTATGAGCCGCCGCCATCCCAGGAAGATGTGCAGCTCCCCCAGCAGCAGCAATTATGACCTTGATGCCACGCGATGCTGCCGTAGAAGCATACTCGGCCATGTAATCAGGAGTACGGTGAGCAGACGTAATATCCACCTCGGGCTTGATGCCGAAGTATTCTTCCAGAAGCTTGAGGCCAGGAACCAGAGTCTTCAAGTCGCTGTCTGATCCCATTACAACTCCGATAGTTGGTCGAGGTCTGCATTCAGCCTTGGTTTCACTTCCAGCACCGCCTGTCCGATCGATAAGAGGCTGTATCAGGTCCTCGGCTTCACGCATTGTAGAAGCGGTGACGGTAATATGGCCCATCTTGCGTCCAGGTCTACCAGCGCCTTTTCCGTACAAATGGACGCTCGCATTCGGTATGGAAAGGGCATATTCCGCGACCTCGAGATGAGCGTCTGGGGTAGAACCACCTAAAATATTCAACATAACTGCGGGTTGACGAAGCTCGAGGCTCTTGGAAGGAATTGGGAGATCTAATATGGCACGTAAATGGGTATCAAATTGTGACAGTGGACAGGCTTCGATGGTATAATGTCCAGAATTGTGAATCCGGCTGGCAAGCTCGCAGAGCAGAATAGAGTTATCTTCTAGGAGAAACATTTCGACGCCGAAGACTCCTTTGCCTTCAAACGCAGCGACGGCGTCTCTGGCTAGCTTTTGAGCCCTTTTGTTGATTTCATCTGAGACATTTCTTGCTGGAGCATAGACCAGTTTACATATCGAATTCTCCTGAACCGTCTCGACAGTAGGATAGGACAAGACGGCGTCTTTGGTCTTGACCACCATAACTGCCAACTCCTGTTTTACTGCACATGAGAATCTAGCTGTTATATAAGGAGCTAGGAACCACATTACATACCATTTTGAAACTTGCCCACTTCTCCGCGTACAAAGGTCGGCCATTCAGCGCTTCCAACGCCGCCGGTATGTCATCTTTGGTTTTTACAGCATAGTTGCCTAGCATACATCTTCAGCAAACATTCCTCACAACGAAAACACAGAAAAATAAAAAAGTAAAATAAAAAAACAGGCAATACAATAGCACCACATCCTCACCTCTGCCATCATACGCGCCAGTCTTCGACTTCAACATCAAAGGAAACCCAAGCTCCTGGCCAATCGCACTCAACTCCTCAGCCGTACCACTCTTCAACTCACGATACTCCGCCTGCGGGATCCCAAATTTGGCCAGATGCTCCTTTTGCGCAAACTTATCCTGAATGATCCGGATGCTCTTCCAGCTGGGCTCAACCTCGACCAATGACTCCACTTCCTCAAGCGCATACGTATCGACATGCTCAATTTCAGCCGTCAGCACGTCGCTGATTCCGGCGATCTTGCGCACGGATTCGCGATCCATAAACGAGCCGATGACATGGTCATCGTGAGCGCTGATTTGCTTTGCGGGAGCTCTATCCGCGTCTAAGATGTTCATCTGGATGTTGAGTCGATTGGCCGACTCCATCAGCATTCTCCCCAGCTGGCCACCCCCGAGAACACCAACTCGCTTAGAGCACGCCATTTATTTTGCTTTTGATTAAGAACAAAGTCAGTACAGTACAGCAATTCTATGATAATTCTCGAGTTGAAAAAAAAAAAAGAAGATGGCTTTATCAGTTGTTTTCCTGACAGCGAAAATCCATTGGCTGGCGGGAATTTATCATCACGTGGTTCAACCAGAGATTTTTTACAGTTTGACAAAACTAACTACGGAGGACGATAACTAACAACACTTCTGCTGTTCAATATCTCGCGAAACAGAGACTGCTATTCGTTCCTCCAAACCCGAAACTGTTTGTCAGGACCACGTCGACTTCTCTATCCTGCGCTACATTCGGCACGTAATTGCAGTCAAATTCTTCAGTCGTGTTTTCAAGGTTGATAGTCGGCGGCAACACTCTCTGCGAGTAGGCTCTTCTGTAAGCAGGGGGCCATTTTCTGGAGCGCAGACAAGTCAAAGAAAATGTATCTTCTCACCTCGTGTATTGCGAGGACGCTGAAGACCGCTTCAATCGCCCCAGCACCGCCCAGTAAATGTCCAACAGCGCCCTTTGTGCTGCTGATATTGATGTCTGAAGGTTTCAATTTCCCCCCGGAGCCAAGGAGCAGTGTCTTGATAGCCGCGTTTTCTGCAGCATCTCCAATAACGGTGGAGGTTCCATGTGCATTGATGTAATCGACCTTACCTGGCGGCACTGCAGCATTCTTCAATGCACGTTGCATTGCCAATAAGGCTCCTCTGCCGTTTTCCTTGGGTGCCGTCATGTGGTATGCATCAGCAGAGCAGCCGTAACCCTTCAATTCAGCGTAAATTCGTGCTCCGCGAGATTTTGCGTGTTCAAGCTCCTATAAAAACACCACAAAAAAAACTCACATAAGTAAAAAAGCAAACATGATAGACACTGCCTGGATGGGATTTACCTCGAGAATAACGACAGCGGCACCTTCACCAACAACAAAACCCTGGCGATCTCTATCAAACGGACGAGATGCCTTTTCAGGTTGATGGTTGAAATCTGTGGCCAGACTGCGGCACCGTGCGAAGCCTCCGATTGCAAGAGGGTGGATGCAGGACTCGCCTCCTCCCGCGACCATCACGTCGGCATCTCCATGCGCAATAAAGCGAGCTGCATCACCAATAGAATGAGCGCCGGTCGTACATGCAGTCGTTGCTGCATGATTAGGTCCCTATCAAACCACACGTCAGGATACGCCGTAAATTGATAGGGGGAGGAGATAAATACCATAAAACCGTATCTCATCGAAATATGCCCGGCTCCCAGGTTGATCAGTAGCTTTGGAACAAACAGTGGCGAGACTTTTTTATATCCCTAGAAATTGTATCGTCAAACTACTACTTCAAGGATAAAGAAACTGGCAAGCATGAATGCTTACCCTGTTATTTTGTAGCCCGTTATCATAGGCAACAGCCGAGTTATATATCTCTTCAAAATTTCCTATTCCAGATCCTAAACATACGCCCTAGAAGAACAACCATCAATAAAATCATCCAACACAGATCTTTTCAGTGGGCCCTACCGTCATCTCCGTTGCCTCTTGGGATTCTGGCTTCCATCCTGCATCACTAAGCGCCTCTTCTGCCGCAGCCAATGCATACTGCGCAAATAAAGCTGTTTTCCTTTCTTCCTGCAATCAATATTTGTCAACGTCAATCTTCCACCAGCATTTGCCAGAACAGCGCCACAATATAACCCCAATCGGCCACCTACATCACGAGTCACCCAGTCAGACGCTGTCCAGCCGCCACGCTCCTTGGCGCCTTGCGGCACAACAGCAGCAATCTGACACGGTATTTCAGCAAATCCAGTATGTCTATCTCTGATAGACACAATACCACACTCGCCGTCCAAGAGACGCTTCCATGTGTGACGGATACCTGTAATGATGGTTTTAACGAAAAGGTTTCAAAAGCGCACAAGAGGGTATCATCAGATTGCAACATCGGCACATACCAGTTCCCAATGGAGTGACGGCGCCTAGTCCCGTAACTACCACTCGGCGCATCACTCAACCTTGGTCCATGGGGGACCAGTGTTGAACAAACTCAATGCAATTTCAAGTCCGGAGCACCGAATGATGTGGTCCCGAAGCAGCCCGGAGAATAGTTAGTTGTCCTGGGACCTACACTGGAGAGGTGAAAAATAATTGTTCGTTGGATGGTTGATGAGTGCTGGTGAAACTCAAGGTGCCTTGTATGGAGTAGTTATTTCAACAAACTGCTAGCTAGCTTCAGCCCAAAGCAGCTCAGTGCAAAGATGCAGCTCAGTGCGTCCTCCATCAAAACCCTCGGATGTGAATGACGATGTATACGTACATGGCACGATCTGGAATCAAAGCTTCACGGAACCCGGCTCTTCCGCTGGCGATGGGGGTGCCGGGCAGGTTCGAAATGCTATTTTCGTAACAGTTTCCTGGCTTAAAGGCTCCAGCTCCCGCTATTCAAAAGACTTTTAGACTTCAATCTTCATGGCCAGTTATCTACATCTCTTCAGGATCTCCCAGCTAGCACTCGGATACACTTGAAGGAACCGATGAAGATGATGTTGTTTGGAGGTTGGCAGAGAGTCATATTCGGACTATCAATTTGTTGGAAGTTCGTTGACTGCCATCAAAGCCACCACCATGGCGAGCAGCTGCCACTCACGCCGGATGGAAGCGAACTGCTCAAGAAATGGGGGCAGGAAGTAAGCCAAACATCCTAGTTTGCTTATGACATTGATGGCACACTTGCAAGAGAATATAGTTTATGCGTTTCACAGGTTGAAACTTCAGCACCATAGTTGCACCTCACTGATAACAACTCAAATTTACAGTGGGCATTCTCGGGCATTTCCACCTTCGCCCATCTCAAACATGTAAAGTGCCTCGTGGATCCAGACGAGCTCTACGATATAGCCATCATCGGAGCACCATTCGACACAGCGGTCTCGTACAGACCCGGTGCCAGATTCGGCCCGCGCGCAATTCGCGCCGCCAGCTCTCGCCAAGTGCCCGGATTAGGATACAACCCTCGCGCAGGAATAAACCCCTATCTCAGCTGGGCCCGTATTCTAGACTGCGGTGACATCCCCGTCGTACCATTCGACAACGCCATTGCCGAAACACAAATGTACGAAGCCTTCCTGGAGCTAGGCACGCGCCCAACGCCAAAGAACGGCAAGCCCAAACTTATCACGCTGGGAGGCGACCACAGCATCGCACTGCCAGCTCTTCGCGCGTTGTACAAAATCTACGACAAGCCCATCACGGTGGTGCATTTTGACGCGCACCTCGACACGTGGAATACACTCCGGTACGCGACGGTGTGGACATCCGAGCAGGCCCGCTTCACTCACGGCAGCTTCTTTTACACAGCCAGTCTCGAAGGCCTCATTTCCAACACCAGCTCGGTTCACGCGGGACTCCGAACTCGCCTCACGGGTACCGACGACGGGGACTACACGAATCCCGGTCCAGAACAAGGCTTCATGCGGATTCATGCAGATGATATTGATGACATCGGCACAAAGGGCGTGATTGATAAGATCATCTCTCGTGTCGGTCTCTCTTCCGACGAGCCCGTATATTTAAGCCTCGACATCGACGTCCTTGATCCGAGCATCGCGCCAGGGACAGGCACGCCCGAACCGGGTGGCTGGACAACACGAGAGTTGATTAGAATCCTTCGCGGGATTGAGAAGTTGAATCTTGTTGGGGCTGATATCGTGGAGGTATCGCCCAGCTATGACGGTCATGGAGAAGGAACTGCGCTTGCAGCGGCTCAAATGGTCTATGAGTTGCTCGCGAGCATGGTAAAATTGGACCTCAAGGCAGACGCTGGCGGGTGGTATGGTTATAAGACCCGGGATGAGCTGTAAAATGATACTCATGTTTTGGTTGACCTTCCCTAAACCCATTAAAGTGTACCCATGAGTAAATAGTTCTTTTGATCAAGACAGACTTCAGGTTTTCTCTCTAAAATTATTTCCTTGAAGTAGGACGAGGGGCAAGCACAATAGTATTCCCAAGGCATTTTCACACCAAAATTATCTTCAGACTCAAAAAAGAAAATGTCTGTGTGTTGACAAAGTCAAACCACATTAGACTCATATAGGTACCCAGTTTTACAGTTTTGCAGATTCAGCCCATGTATGTATGACATTCTTCCTATTCATCAACCTAGGCACAGAGCAGAGAAGACATGGAAAGATGGGGGAATTAATTAAATAAAGTAGAATTTCATCAATCTGTCTTAAAACCCTGCGACCCTGTCCGATCAATCCACAACTCCTAAGAAAAGTAAACAGGGCAGACAGAGCACAGGGATACAGAGATGATTATCACAGGGGAAAACAAAGCACAAGACACAAGTCCAGCCCATTTAAAAGATTCGCCATTTCACACGCCTTCCTAAAACCCCTCATAATGCCATCATCACATTGTCATTTTCCTTGCAGACATAACAAAACGCGTTTGTCCAGTTCAATCCAGATTAAGAGGGCATGCTTGACGGCGCAAATGAACAGCGAATAAGCTAGTCTAGAAGTATCTGGAAGACAATCGGGAGGACAGCTAGAGCTTGCCTGAACGCCATTGAAAATAAAGTAATCAAAGCGTTACAAGATCTTGCAAACGCGAGACTTCTTACGTGTGCTTGGCGGCTCAAGGGCAGCGACGATAGCCTAGAAGAACGCGAACAAGATCAGCAAAACAGTAATCATCGCGTCTCATAGTCATTTATTCACCTCATCAAAGACGTCCTTGAGTTTGTACTGGGTGAGAGCAGAGCATTCGACGTATTTGACAGCTCCGAGTTCCCTTGCCATGCGCTCTCCGTCTTCCTTGCGGACAGGAGCCATCTTCTGCTTGGAGAGCTTCTCGCGAACGGCCGGGTCGTCACGCAAATCGGTCTGGGTGCCGACAATCAAGCACGGGACACCAGGGCAGTGATGACGGACCTCCGGGAACCACTTTTCGCGAACGTTCTCGAATGAGGCAGGAGAAGTCACAGAGAAGCAGACGAGGAAGACATCAGTCTGAGGATAAGACAACGGGCGAAGACGATCGTAGTCCTCCTGACCAGCGGTATCGAAGAGGCCGAGAGTATACGGCTCATCGCCGATCCTGAGGTAGCGAATCAACATGATATTAGCTGGCTGATAGGACCAGACGCGTTTGAAGAACGTGATTCTGCTGTTTTGAGGAGCGAGAACAAGCTAGGAATGGAGCAAAGAAGTGGTAGTGGTGGTGGGCAGATGGTAAACAAAAGACCTTGCGCGACTCACATCACAGTGACAGCGTAGTTATCAAAAACAGTTGGGACATATTCAGAAGGGAACTTGTTTGTAGTGTAGGAGATCAGGAGACAGGTCTTGCCGACAGCTCCATCGCCCACGACGACACACCTAGATTGTTCCGGAAGCAGTGGTTGTCAGCTTGTGATTCACCTGTGATGACATCGTTGGGGCCCCGACGACTCAGCGAGAGAGAGTGTGAGAGAGAGGCCCCCCGCCAGAGAGAAAGCACGGCACTTACTTGATAGTAGCAACAACCATTGTTGGAAGCTTGCTAGCACAACAGTTTTGACAACTACTGTTAATTCACAATGGCTGTTTTGAGAGGACAGTGGTGAAGATCTTTGGAGCTCTGATTAACTGAAGCTAAGAAGGTTGGGAAGGAAGAGGAGAGAAGAGAGGGGAGAGAGAGAAGGGGAAAAGGAAGAGAAGAGGGTGAAGAAAAACAGTGGGAGGGGGGGAGGTTGCCAGGGAAAGTTCCGTCAAAGGGGGAAAAAAAGAGAAATCTCAGTTGTTTGCGGGGGACACAGCGAAGAAGTGAGTGTTAACTAATTGAGTATGGTTGAAAGGGAGGAGTTGGGAGGAGGAGGAGGGAAAGTGAGGGTTTGGACGAGTGAGGACCTGGGGACTATCGAAGTGCAGCAAATATGTCAACAAAAACCAATCCACACGACCAAACGCTTCAGCTTATTCTTCTGATTCTTCTCAAGCTCAAGGCCAGGCAGCAAAAGAAGAGGATGGAACTGAACGAAACAAAACAGGACGGGGTCTTGGTCTGATTTTGCGGGGACTCACTTTTTGCGGTGGAAATCAGACTGGGAGAATAATGGCTGTTGAAGAAGTGCGACGACGAGGCGGATTGCGCTGCAAGAACGCGCCCACAGGGACTTTGGCCTTGCGAGGCTTGCCTGCTCTGTAGAGAGGCAGACACACTTGAGGCAGAATCGATTGGACGAGACGACGGCGGCGATGATGGTGGTTGAGAGACGAGTGGGTGTATGTGTCGAGTGTGAACGGGGGTTGGGGGGAGGGAGGGAGAGGAGTGATGTTTCAAGAGAGCACGGGGGAAGGAAAAGGGTGTGGTTGTTCGAGCAAATGGGCAGCGAGATTTGCGAGAAAAAAGGGAGCGGGGGGGGATGAGAAGGGTTTGTGTGGAAGGGAGAGAAAGCAGTTTTCGACTACACCTCAGGATGGGCCCGCGAAGATAGGCCAAACCTGGGAAGAAAACGAACGAGCTTCAGTAAAAAGAGAGAATACGGGCGGCGGCAATCGAGTCGTTCTACTCCTTACTCTGCACAATTATGCGAGAATCGTTCTGTTTTGGAAGACAAAGGCAAGTTGTTTTCACTTGTACCCTCTTTTTCTTGCCCCGTTTCCCGCTCTCGGGTCTCCCAGTCTTGATCTGGGCGGTTTCTGATCTGTCTGAGGAAGACTGGCCGGCAAGACTAGCCAACTTTGGCTCTACGAAGTTATTTAACTAACTACTCCGTAGACGCCTGGGAAAGTTGTTAAAACTGACGGCTTGGAACTATTCGTTTGGCTCGGTGAACCCTGGAGCTAACGTACAGACACCCTGAAAGCGAGACCGGCGCCTTGCAGGAGGGAGTCAGGTATCGTGAGGTATTCCGCCTTCATGTCAACGGCGATCGTCTATCCCCAAAGGGACTTTAGGCTGAAACGACGAGCAGCGACAGCTTCACTTTGCCTTGACTATTGGTGAACTATCCCTTTTTATCTCCTCGAACAAGCAAAAAAAAGCCCAGGTTCAACGCCGAAAAGACTCCGAGGTTGGATCGTCTTTTTGGCTTTTCTACCTTTTTCATGCCAGAGTTCCAGTCCACCAAGTTAACTAAATAACTACATTCGCTGCTTCGCACAATCGTATCAGCCATCAAGATCTTGTTTTATGTTATTTGAGCAGAAAGAGCAATGGATAATGGAAGCCTATGACACAGCCAAGGCCATCCATCGGGTCTCATTATACGGTGAAAGCCCAGGGTTCAGACAAGGAGATCCATGCCAATGATCAATATTCTAGAAACTTATTGTCAAACTTCCTAGATAATAGGCTGTGCTATTTCATTTTAAGAAAAAAGGATTATTCAGGTATATCTAGCTCATCTTGTGAGCACGGAAGAAGCTATGACAGCCAGTGAGCAAGGCGCAAAGGACACACTACTGTACTCCGTACTCATGTGCGATAGTTACGTGCTGTATGCGGTGCACTTGCATAACTACATCATAAAGTCCTACGTCGATTACCGCTTGATTAGTTAGTTAGTTACCCTGCTTTTTTATCTGAAGAAGCTAACTTATGTATGCTAAATAGTTGAGATGAGAACCCAAAGATGAAAACACATAATAGCTAACTACCAGGTGCATAACTACAACTGCGTTGTGACACGACAGCGGCGTGTCTCTCATCCTATTCGATGGGCCATGTCGGTTTCGACAACCAGGACCAAAACCGAACATCCAGTTTCCAATTCAGTGGACGGAGGTTGTTGCGCGGCTTCTGCTGATTCGTCAACATCACAAGCATGTCCCGACTCTTGTCAAAGTATTTAACTACCAAAAGCTTGGAGGACCGCGAAAAGGATATGACAATTCATGGCTCACCGCCATATGCTCAATAGCCATCAACCCAAGCTTCAGAAGCACAGCTGACTTCACAAAGCACTTCCGGCATCGGTTGTGAAGTTTTTCCACTCATCGTCTATCAAAATGGCGTATCTACCAGATCAACATCGAGAACTTGGTGACATTGAGCGTGAGACTTACGATCCATATCTCATATGTCACCGAGCTGCTGTCGCATGAATAAACTGGTGATGCAATATAAAAAGCATCAAGGGCGTTGGACGATGTAAAACTGCAATGAGAAGATCTTCTCGAGAAGCAGGTGGGTGTGCTTTAGCTATACGGTACCAAATAACTACCACAGTCATCTAAAGCAGTGACCAAGTACGGAGTAGTCCTCAGCAAATCACCCAGTGGGCTGCATGTTCATCAAAGAAAGAAGAGTTCAAGAAGCTAGTAGTTAGGGATAACATCTCAGCCTGCACAACTAACCCATCGCTCATGGACTTGTCTCCTACAGACAGGGCTTGGAGTTTGAAACCATGCTCCCCAACACCGTGGAACAATTCCTTTCATCAGATTGCGGATTGTACTCGATTGTCCAGGTAACAAAAATCCATATACAGCCCTCCAACCACTTCTCTGGTCCAGGGCCAGCAATGCAGTTTTGCCCATCTGGTGCGAGAGCAAAAAGGACCGTTTCTCACATCGTGCTATCACGCTGCCGTGTTGATCCATCGGCTCCTGGTTGCTCATGGTTATTTATACTCCATCTTCTTTCCACTGCAGTCTTCCGAGACGATGCATAAAATCTTCGCTCGCTGGAAAATGGGGTCAAGCCGCTTCGTCGTCATGCCTAATCGGCTGTTGGGACCAAGTTTCGAAACAGATGTCAACCCGGAATGAGAGAGAGCCTTGGGGTCCGTGGTGAAGAAAACAAATCGGTGTTATCAACAATCCTGTATTTATACCATACCCATGCTCAGGGAAAGACAGCCCTTCAAACATTGCAGGGGTCGCTGTACGCATTGCGATGCAAAGCAACGGACCACAACCCTTTCATAAACTACCAATCCATCAGGCAACATAGTTAGTTAACGAAGTCATATCCGCTTTTTTTTGAAAGACTGAAACCCGCTTCTGTCCGCACGCCGGATGCCAGAAACAACCCGATGCGGTTAGAAAGGGCCCGCTGACTAACTAAACGAGCAGTTTCAGCCGCATTTTGACTCTTTGGAAGTTTCTGAGAGCAAATTGCTTCATCTTCGAGTTCGAAGGGCTGGAGATGGCACGGTGAGGAGTGTTTTGCGTCTAGGGTGGTTCAGAGCGGGACGAAGTCGATTTTTGAATCTGACCATGCTATTTCTTTCGTTAACTACCTAATCTCAAGGTTTGGGGAAGATATGGTAACTAGTTAACTATCTTGTCACCTGAACCCGCCATGCTTTTGGCGCATGCATCAGAAGGCCAGTGAACTCAACAAAACCTAAGAGAATTCTCTCCGATAGGAGGAGCAGGGCGGGAAATATTTATTTAGCCCAGCCAAGCTTGACCATGAACCACACACTAACAGCAGACAACGACGCTACCCATGCGTCGGCATGGCTGGGGCCCGAGTTTCCCAGTCTCCTACTGGATACGACGCCTCAATCCTTGCAGCCGCGAAGCTTCTCGGACAAGCGTCCGGAACCCGAAGGTGTTCACTCCGTGTTGAAGAAGGGCAGCTTGCCGAAGCTTTCTTGCTCTCTGAAATAGCTGCAAGAAAGTGTTCGCTGATTGTTTTCAGTCAGAACTGATCAACACCCTGGGAAGCCCCCTATATCCCTCCCATAGTTAATGGCACTCGCAACCATGTTCATGTCCCTTCTTCTTTCCTGGCAGACGATTGCGTTTGGTCTTGGCATATGGATCGCTATCGATGTGTCTCGAGGAATTCTCCGGGTGCTGACTTCTCCGTTTCCTGGCCCCAGGATTGCCAAATACACCCGATGGTGGATGCGATGGAAGCAGTGGAAAGGTAATAAAAAACGAGAAAACAAGACATATAAACGCTCAATGAGGTTGATCCATTTGATGTAGGCAATGAGAGACACGACATTCTCTTACTGCATCGCGAATATGGCCCGATTGTGCAGCTGGGCCCTGAGGAAATCTCCTTCTGCCATGCTGACGCTTTACCGCAGATATACTCGGGCCCGCGAGGATTGGACGCGCCCGAATCCCTTTTGGCATTTCGCAATTATGGTGCAGACAACGTCGTGGCGACCCTGGATGCAGATTTGCATGCTGCTCGCAGAAAGATGATTGTTGGATTGTATACCGGCCCTGCGGTCGCCGCCCTGGGCGTTCAAGCTTTTTTCATGAAATATGTAGAACAGTTCATGCAGGTCGTAGAGGAGCGAGCTGCCGCATCACCATCAAGAACAGTCGATCTGTCGTCCTGGCTGAGGTGGTTGGTGGCTGATATCATGATTCACCATGTCTATGGGGAAAATAACCATCCCAATATGTTGACAAACGCGAAATCGAGGGCGATGTATGAAGAATTGCTCATCACCATGCCGGACATGTTGTGCGAACCGATTACAATCTTGTTGGGATGGTTCCCACGTCAGTATTAGGCATTTCCTTCTACCGTTTCAATTCCTGGCTAAACGTTGACAATCACACAGGTTTTACTCCCATAATACAGAAATTTTTCGGACCGGACAAGATAGGAGACTTTGGATTGAAGCGGGTCGAAGCAGATTTTGCCAGAGATCCTGAGACGAAAGGGTCCTCACTCACTCACCTTCAGCATCTCACGTCCATCTTTGAGAAGAACGGTTCGTCAGCGGTTCTTCCAGGCAAACTTTTCATCGCCAGCGACTGCCTGGACCACTTCGTTGCTGGTAAGTGTAGCTACCTAGTCTCTACTATCCTGCAGTTACATTAATTCGAAAGGCTACTTCGCTCCCGCGGATCTGCTTTCTGCACTGATGTGGGAGCTCTCCGTCCCCGAAAACAAAAACCACCAGATCAAACTCCGACAAGAGCTTCACAATGCAGGAATCCTTCCCGGCACGTTCCCCGACCTTTCACTGGTTCAGAAACTGCCATATATGGACTGTGTATTACGCGAAGTCCTCCGACTCCATCTCCCTCTTCCCTTTGGCCTACCGAGGACTGTAAAGAAAGGCCAAGATGTGACTGTCTTAGGGATGAAGATACCACCAGGGGTACGTGCAGCATTTCCATAATCGGCATGTGGTGGAACATGGGTCTAAAATTATCAAAAAATCAATGACAACAACAGATGACGATACACTCCCAAGCCTACTGTCTTCACCGAGATCCAACCGTCTTTCCCGAGCCAGAAAAATGGAACCCGGAACGCTGGAACATTCCGATCACATGTCTTGAATATCGAGAAATGCGACGCATGTTTTGGCCGTTTGGCTCTGGTGCGAGAATGTGTTCCGGTAAAAAGTAAGTCTGCGTGGCATCACAGGTCAAAAATGCCATATTCAAACCGGATAACAACCAAAAATCGAAAGTCCCTTCCTTTTGATTCATTGCTCACCTGCTAATCTTTTCCATCTTGAATAGTCTCGCATGGGCACAATTACGCCTCATAACAGCTAGAGTATATAGCACATACGAGACGGCGCTTGACCAGGCCTTTCTTGACAAGGACGGGGTCTTGCTTCCCGACAAGGAGAGAAAAGAATATTTCCCATTCAAAATGACTGAGCCAATTCGGTTCCTAAAGATTTAATTGTCTGCTATCGGTCTTTTGCGGCTGTATAAGTAGAGAGAAGATCTATAGGAAATGTTTGGAAAATGATGCATTCAGTCAATATTATATGCGACATCTTTACCCCCAAAAATAACTACGACGGTGTGTTTTTTTCTTTTTCAAAAATATACTTTGAGTTAGTATCCGAGAAGAAACTATCCCAAAATCGTCATATCTCATGTATATGCAAATGCGTATGAAGGCATCAACAGAAAAGGGAAGTACCCAAAAGAGTGATCCTAAAAATGTTTTGTCTATCTCACAGCAAAAATTTCCTTTCAAGGATAGAAATAGATTCCCCAGCCATGCCGAATACGATATATATGGTTCTGAAAGAGGTTTGAAAAGGATATATGCAGGGTATCTCGCGATCGTATGCAAAAAACGGACAATACGAAGAAGGGACTTCAACAAATACATATGTATGGGGCAAGATGATCTTTTGTACAACCAGGAAGGAAGATTCGCTAAATCCGATCCAAGGAAGGTTTGTGCAGGAAAATTGCTGTTATTTTTTCAAGCGTCCGATGAGATTGTCGCTTGAGAAGGAGGGCGGATTGTGGATCATTCCTGGTGTCTGGAGTTCGGCCTCGACGACCTTGGGATAGTCCGGCTACTAGCATCGCTTCTGGCTACAAAATCATCTCCCAGATCACTGTTGCCGATAACTTTGCCCTTGACCTTTTGAGCCATCTGCGCATCATCGGTTAGTATGAGATAGAGATAATCAAGAAAAAGTCTGAAATCACGTCTGGACGGATACATACTTTGTCGAGCCGATAATCTTTCATCAATAAGCTCAGTGGTATTAGCGGAATAGTCACACAGACTGCAATCGTCAAAAGCGTCCCCATTGTTTCCTCATATGCCTTGTTAATAGCTATACGAGTCGGAGATCCTAGTGGGTACGAAAGCGCTTTGGTCAATTTTCCAAAAATCTCATCTGCATCTTTCTGGCTTTCTGGAGGCAAATAGTTCCGTAGCTTCTTCGGAACAGAACTGGTCCATACGGCACCAGAAATTGCAGAGCCAACGGCACCTCCCATTTCAAGGGCTGTTAGAAACATTGCTGTAGCAGCCGCAACTTCCTGGTGGCTTGCTGACGCTTGGACGCCTAGTTGTACGGGGACATTCACAAGCCCACCTCCCAGGCCGATGATGGTTTGAATAGCAAGTGTTTCCACAACACTACTACCTGCCTTGTGGGTTAATAGCATCAATATTAACCCGCCAATGTATACCAAACAGCCACCAGTGACGAAGGGGCGATATCTCCCTGTATATTTGATCAAGAATGAGACCGCAATAGCAGCAACAGTAGATGTGAAAGCAAACGTCTGTGTCATACGTCCAGCGGTGACAACAGACTGGCCTTGGACAACTTGGAGGTATGAGTAAAGATACGGTTGGATGGAGAAGTAAAATGCCACTTTCAGAACGTTAGTAAGAAGACGCACGCCAGACAGTGGGGTAACATAATCCTTACTGAAATAAAAGAACGCAAACGCACAGCCTGCCAGAACAGTACGCTGTTTGAGGAGTTTTAAAGAGAGTAGTGGGTAAGGCGCCAGCTTTTTCGACGTCTCCCAGAAGGGACAAAGGACCAAACAAACGCATCCAACCACAATCATGGCAATAATGCTTTTATTATGCCAGGTATCTTTTGCATTCGCTGCCAACGTCAATGGTACCAGAATTAGGATGAGCGCGGCTGAAAGCAGTATCAAACCGAATAGGTCCAATTCATACCACGTGCTACGGAGTAAACTCCGCAGGCCTTTCCCTTTCCACGGCTTTGGCTTCAGTAACTGGAGTTTCCGCGCTTTCCTTTGGTTGAGCCATAGCGTCATAGCTAGAGGCAGAAAAGCGGCGGGTAGTATGAGTACCCACATCCCATAACCCCAGCGCCAGTTTAAATCTCGAAGAATCACTGAAGCGATCATTGGGCCAACCCACACGGTAACAAGGAAAGGTAGGTCGGGAAGGCTGGCAAACAGTGCCCGGTTGAGCAAATCGCTACTGTCCGCGATAAACACTTGTTGCAGAATTTGCAGCCCTGTTGAGCCAGCGGAGTAGAATATCTGCGCTGAAGCATAGGTCTGCACATTTTTTGAAGCTGCCATTTGCGCATAACCGAGGATATAGATAACGACGCTGATACAAAAAGCTTCAAACCGACCAAAAACGTCCGCGATCTTGGCCATTGGCGGCTTTATGACGGCTGAAAAGATATGTCAGAGGCCAGCCAACATATCAGAAAGGAAAAAATGAGCTCATTTGTCTTACCATTGATTACATTCTGAACGACCAAAACCGTAGATATCAAAGAATGCTTACTGAAGGAGCTCGTTGCATAAGGCGATAAGGACATCACAGTCTGGCCCTCAAGCGACGTGCAAGATGCCATCAAAAAGATACTAGGTCTGTTAGCAATGATCGGGACCATGAGATGGCGTGGGTGTAGGACATGTCCTTTTAAATCTGAAAAATAGAAAGAAGCAACATAAAATTAAAAAAACCCACCCAAGATATGCTAATATCAACGATTTCTGCGTCCATGTCCTGCTGATTGCCTCTATTTTACGGACCCCCTCCTGAACGTCCGTGCTCGAGGACGAGGACGAAGTGACAGCTTCCCCGAATATAGGCTCGTCTTCACGTAGTTCCCTCGGCTCGACAAAAAGAAGGCCTTCGCTTTCACCACCCCTGTCCTCATCTATTCTATCATCGGACTCAAACGCCCCATACGTTGGCGAACTTGGAGACTGGCGCGCACGACCCATGACTTCCAACGCATCCAAGATCCAGACACCGTTGAATTCGTGTGACTATCCGCCCGTTGGAAAAGTCACATTTATATCCGTCCAGGCGTGATAGGGGTTCATCAATTCCAAATCAAATGTTCAATATCAACCAGGACAGCCGACAATGTAGGCGGCAGATTCTGAGATCTGTAAGGTCCGGCCGCGCACGGCAGGGGAGGAACGGGGTACGGAATGTAGGTCGGGTTTGGGAGCCAACGCCAGAGCTGTGGATGCTGCACTGAGGATTAAAAATAGACAGGTCACCAAGGTCTGTGAAACGGGCGTTGGTTGTCAGTGCGTCCCTGCAAGTACACGTCGAGCCACAAAAATCGTAATGTAGAGAAGAAAGGCCGTCTGGTTGGGAATTGTCTGTGACACGGACTCCGTAAAATGCGAGGGATGGAAGAAATAAAAGAGGAAAAATAGAACTAGACGCAGTGATGGCTGTTTAATAGAAAAATAAAATAAAATTAGCAAAAAAATAAATCGTAATGCTTGTTTCGTGGCTGATCGTGTCAATCGGAAATGTGGTTCGTCAACGGTTATCCTTCAGAGCTGTCAAAGATTAAGGAGGAGGAGAAAGAAAAGCACAGAGACCACCCACTAACTACAGAAGCTCAGTTCAATACCGGGTATACTCCTAACATAACTAAATGCCAGGGGAAAAAAAAAGAGAAAACACGGAAGGGTAGCACAGTGGGTTGCAAGGGCAGAGAGAGAGAGTTGAGGGGGATGGAAGGAGGAGGAGGCGGAAAGGCTGTGGAGTCATACAGCCTTGGCGAGATGATCAGATATGATAAGATTACGCCCCGACCGAAACAGGCGAGCAAGGTTGGCTTTGATTGGTTCAAATTATAACGCTAAGACCGTTTGTGGCATGGTGTACCGCGATCCCCGTGACTGGACCAAACTCTGGGTGTTGAATCTTCGGTGAAGCTCGGATCTGATATCTGCTGACCCCGGCAGTCAAGTTCATCATCTGATAGTTGCATAATCTAGTTCAACAACCACCGCGGAAATGAGAAGATCTATCAATCTGCACGCCTATATATTCTCACAAAAATTGGGATTATATATGTAGTTACTGTACATCCGACAAAAAAATGAGAGGGGGAAAACTATATAGTTAGAAATATACAAATTATTGAAACAAAAGCGTCTCTATGCAATTCACGCCTCTCTATCCAGGCTTTGCGCCTGACACATCTCATAATACCGCCCCTTTTTCCGCAACAGTTCTTGATGGGTTCCGCGCTCCACAATCCGACCAGCATCCAGCACAAATATCACATCGCAGTCCTGCACAGTGCTTAGACGATGCGCAACGGCAATGGTCGTTCTTCCCTTCTTTGCGGTTTCTAGCGCAGCCTGGACAACGCGCTCGCTCTCGGTGTCCAGTGCACTGGTCGCCTCGTCTAGAAACAAGAAATCGGGATTCCGTAAAAGTGCGCGTGCAACAGCAAGACGCTGTCGTTGACCTCCGCTGAAAGTCAGCCCGCGTGAGCCTGATTCGGTGTTATACCCTTCAGGCAGAGATTGGATGAAATCGTGGATGTTAGCGTCCTTGCAGGCCTTGATCACGTCCTCATCAGAGACAGAGACGGAATGTATTCCGAGAGTGACGTTTTCCTGAATAGAACCCTGATAAAGGGTTGTCTCCTGAGATACCAGGCCTGCGCTTTCTCTGTACTCGTTGATATCGATCGCTGAAATGGACTTTCCGTTGATGATAATTTCACCAGAGGAAATGTCATAGAAACGTTCTAATAGCGCAACGATAGTGGTTTTGCCGCACCCTGAAGCCCCCACAAGGCCCACGTTCTGTCCGCGATCGATTTTAAGACTGATATTTCGAAGCACCGGACGGTCCGGTCGGCTTGGGTAATGAAACGACACATTCTTAAATTCGATTGCAACGTCCGACGTGTCCCTCGGGAGCGGTTCTCCTTTTGAACCGTTGATCGGAGCAACCTGGTCTCGAAGGTGCAAAATATGGTTTGCAGCAGAGTGCGCCTTCGTCGTATCTAGTGGTAGAATTTTAGTGGCACATTTCAGTTAATTACCAACAAAGAAATGGATAACGTACTCATAGTGAACCCAAAGAGGAAACCTGCAGCTTGACCACCAAAGACAATCGCGACGAACACGACAAAGAATGTCTCGGAATCGAACTCGCCGGCTGTTATTAGCCGCCCTCCATACCAGAAAGCAAGTCCCATCGCCGCCAAGTCAATACTCTCAGAAAGACCGAAGAATATCATACTGATTAGGGTATGCTTGTAAGACCGCGAGACAGGGCCTTTCAGACGCTCTGCATAGTTGTCATAGACCTTCGACTCCAAAGTCAACGATGAAACAGTCCGAATCGCCCCAACTGCTTCGGACGCAAACCGCGCACTCTCAAGGTACATTTTTGCGTTTCGGTCCTGGCTTTTCATCTCCATACGCATACGGGTAAATCCAGCCATGAAGAGCGCCGGCAGACATCCAAACAGAGCGACAAGCGCCAATTTCCAGTACGTGACCAGAGCAAGGATTGTGCAAGACAAAAGATTAACGAGTACGATAAGAATTAAACCAATGTTTAAAGAGAGCAAGTCTTGTAAAGCCTGCGGGTCCGTTGACAGTCGCGCAGTCAGGCTTCCCGGAGAATTGTCAGGGTTGTCGAAGAAAGCAATATCTTGCGATAACATGGCACCGAAATATTCGCTCCGATAGAACCGCATTATACGGAAGGCAGCAACTGTCAGGAAAAACGCAATTGAACCGTACGAGAGCAATATACCGAGTGCCAGGATGAAGAACATCAAGGCCCAGAAGCTCACACGACGAGCCATCTCATCCTCTGGTAGCTGGAAGACTGTCACAATTTTCGAGAAAAGGATAGCTTGAGACGGAAAAGCACCGCCTCCGCAAATGGAAGCGATTGCACCAAGCGTCAAGTAGATCCAGTGGCGCCGCTGCTCGTAGAAAATTTTGACCAAGCATCGGGCCAGAGACATCTTGCGAGACACGTCCTCGTTCTCAGGAACAACTTCGGTGGCGGCATGGCTGCGGGTAGACTTTGAAGTAACGACCTTTTCCAGATCGCCTGGCTTAAGATCGTGTGAATCATTTTCAGTATCCGAACCATTTTCGTCAGCTAGTGTAGAGAGCTGTTGGGCGTTGACTAGTTTCCAATATGCGCCTTGTGCTTCCAAGAGTTCCTCATGAGTTCCCTGCTCGATAACCTCGCCTTTATTCATCACGACAATATTGTCAGCCTTTTTCACGGTTGACAGTTTATGAGCGATTAAGACTGTTGTACGCGTTCGCGAGACTCTGTCAAGGGCAGCTTGAACGACAGCTTCTGCTCGGGGATCTAGTGCAGAGGTGGCCTCGTCAAGAAGTAGTATCTGAGGGTTGGAAATGATACTTCGAGCGATGGCAACTCGTTGCCTCTGGCCTCCACTCAAAAGGCTTCCACGCTCACCAACGATAGTGTCGTATATATTAGGGAACGTCTGAATGAACTCATCTGCGTTTGCCTCAATGCAAGCTTCCTTGACCAATTCCCTCTTCTTCTCTTCATCGTACTTGTCCATTTCAGTTCCATGGAGGCCATGTACGATATTGTTATAGATGGTGTCGTTGAAAAGAACAGGTTCCTAAAACTTATCAGCTTGCCTGTGCCATTTAAATCCTTTGACAAAGTAGATTTTCGTTAAGAACATTGCATTTGTACCTGTTGAACAAGCCCAATCTGACTTCTGAGCCAGGTCACATTTAGATCCTTCACATCCTGTCCATCAACTCGAACTGTACCTTCTGCAGGATCATACCAGCGCTCCAGGAGCCCAACAATAGTGCTTTTCCCACTACCGCTTGCGCCAACCAATGCTGTAACCTTTTTGGAAGGAATTGTGAGAGTGACATTGTTCAGGACCCGAATCGTCGGTCTCGCAGGGTATGCAAAGGAAACCCCTGTGAGCTGAAGCTCTCCCTTGACTTCGTCTGGCCTCAAACCTTCGGTACCCATCGAGTCAATATCTGGATTTCTGGCGATCATAGCGAGGACATCATTGGCAGCTGCTCCAGCTTTCGTAAAATCTCCTATTGTAGGGGATATCATCGTAAGAGCAGAGGTTCCGAGGGCAACGCAAAAAAGAACTCTGTTCGAAAATGTTAGAAAAACGAGGGTATTTCTCTTTCTCCAGAAGAGCCGACGTACGTGAGAATTTCTCCGCCGGATCCAATCTGGCCCTTCAAACTGAGTTTAACGCCATACCAAAAGGCCAGGGAATATGCGCAATACATGATGAAAAATTCGGAACTGTATTGGACACCCAGAATAGGGCCCTTTTTCACGCCGAATCGTTTCGCTACCTCTAGGTGCTCATCGTACTTCTTCCGAAGCTTACCTGCTGCACCGAAGGCCGCAACGACACGAATGCTTCCCAATGTCTCTTCCACAAGCCCGCTTGCTTTCGAATATACATCTAAGACTTTAGCTTCGAGTTTGGAGTCCAAAAAAACAGTCATTCCAACCAGTGTAACCGCAGTTGGAATGGTCGTGGCAACCGGTAACGTGAGTCTCCAGTTCTCTGTAAACGCAATTATAAAAGCCGCAATGAGCATGGCGAACCCCTGAACCGCAGTCCCAACCTTTTCTGAGAGACCGTTTTGAATGAGGTTTGCATTGTTAGATATGCGAGTGGCGACAGAGCCCGGAGTATATGTGTCGAAATAGGCCATGTCCTGCCTGAGAATTGCCTTTATATACTCTAGACGTAAACGGCGCACACCGCGAATGGCGGTAATAGTAAAACAAGTGGTGTGTATATAAACCGCCTAGAGTCAATTTATGAATACCAATCCTGTCCGTTCCAGTTCATTAAAGCAGACGTCGCAAAGAGAATCACATACGAAAAGTTTCCCAATAAAAAGGTAGACAAAATACAAACTAAAAATCTGCGTTAGCCAGACTGTATTCAGTTTCTCGGGATAAAGGGAATACCAACGCATTTTTGGATATGGCTCCCCTAAGTTGCTCTGGGGTCGACAGTCCTTTGCCATAATTATTGAATTCATCGACGAACGATCCGAAAACAATAGTCATCAAAGGAAGTGCCTATATTCCAATACAGACGAAACAGTACTCCGGGTCAGTAGATCGCTTCACAGAGACTTGGGGGATTTTTCTTGACGTACAGTTCCAGATGCAATCGCAGCACAGACTCCGCACACACGAAGCACAACATCAATGGGAGTGCACCATTTCCATAGTTTCTATAGCACTCGTCTTAGCTCAGGAATCACACGAGCCTCGGAACGGTATGAGGGTATTACCAAGTAGGCGCCGAAGCCGCCCTTATTTTCGTCCTTGTCCTTATCTTCGCTGGGATTTCCTACATCAACCACTGCATCATCTTTTGGGTTGACGGCGGTGGCAGTAGACTGTGTGCTTGGTTGCTTCTCTCCAGGCCCTGGAGTCTTCTCAACATCAACCAATGCCGGTCCCGCTGGAGGCTGTGTTCGCTCGCCTGAGCTCATTGCCAGGAGAGGCAGTTTTGAGTTCGAGTTCAAACAAACAATCGCGAATTGAGAACAAAAAAGAAGATGGTTCAGAGATTGAAGATACAGGTAGCTAACTAACTATACAAACGAGCTGGGGAGATTGCAAGGAAAAAAAGATTCCATTAAGAAACCAACTCCATATAACTACCCGGAAGATGGAAACATATTAACAAGTGGTTTAGTTATAGATGCGATGTAGCTGAATACACATAGCAAAAACCCTGCATTAGGCCAAGCAAATGTTGATTAGGCAGACATTTTTGGCACATCCTGATGGCAATCATCTTTTCAAGGGGAATCCGAAATGCCAGGACTTCCTTGGACTCCCTTGGTCGCCAGGATGACCGTGTCACGTCTTCTTTGCCCGTATTCCCAGGCTCTAGTTCTCGGAAGCAGGCCTTGGCGCCTTGCCGGGAGCGTTCGGGGCCCCGAAACCGGAAGTTTCACGCTGCTTTGATGCAAAGCGTGTTATTAATCCACCAACATCTCCATAGAAATCAAGAGGAAACGAAGCGTCGCATGTTAAAAGCGGCATGATGGGAACAGAGTTCGTCGCTGAAGACGGAAAAACAAACGAATTTTCTTCAGCAATTGAACTCTGCTCATGACTCCGCCTAACTTAGTTAACTAGCACGGAACCCGAGGACTCCGAGAGTCGAAGTGCGGCACAGCACAAGGTGACAGCAGGACTGTTAACTAAACTAGTTACCTACATGCCTGGGAAGTTGAGGTCAAAGAAACACAAGTTAGAAAAATAAGCTTCATGTCATTTTTCAGGCCAAGAGATGTATTCTGCAATCTGAGAGATATCCAGGTTGATGGTAACTTACTAAGTACATAGTTACGGGTTATGCATGCTGGTGGACCTTATGAAGCTGCTCAACTATTTACATCACTAGGTACCCTCACTCTTTGTCTCCCTGTGAGAAATTTCGATTCACATTAGCTGAAATTCAGCTTCCTTGAAGTGACCCCCATCAGTTAACTAATTCAGGCCTCGAATGATATTTCTATAGAATTCTGAGACTCAGAATACGGTCAGGACCCGCCAAGGATATTTTCTATTTTCAGAACTCGAATGGGCCGACTTGGATCCAGCTGGTACTATCAATGTTGATTTTCATCAAGAGAATATAGATGTTATTTTATTTTTCATGAACAGATTGTCAAATCACCCATAACTAGATATCAGATACCATTCAACGAGAAAGAGAAAAAGCTCTGGAGTGCACGTGGCGATAGTTAGTTACTTTTTAACTAGCACAAAACAGGTTAGGCTAAACCATCGGGGTTTTGTAAGGGGGCTTGGTTGAGGCTCAATCGGTTTGAGGCTCTGAGAAGAAGCTTCATTCATGGTCAAAAACCCTCAGATTTACTCGCGTCACTGACCAAGGATGCTCAGCGCTCATCGCTTTTGTTGATAACTCAGAATTGGCATAGAGTCACGAGAGCGTCTCTCCGTTGTGATGCCTCCGAGACTACTCCTCCACCCGGATGAATACGAGCTGGTATCGCGCTCATCCCTAGATTCCCGTGACAGCTTCGATCTCGACGAAGCTGACTTCGAAGCCCATGCCTTGACCAGCCCCAGCTACCCGAAACAGAGGCTATCTCTGTTCAACCGGCTTTGGGCCTCCGTTCCTTTCCTCGGTCGTCGCCATCGTCGTCTTCCATTCCAAAATCGCACAAGTAGAGCTGCCTGGAAGACCCCAAGGCAAGCTCGTCCATGTCGCGTTTCCGCGTGCCGCCGCCTTTTCTTCGTTGCCCATATTCTTTCCGGGTTAATCGTCGTGCTTCTGTTGATAATCGCTATCATCCGCCCTTCTTATACGCGAAGACCAGCTCACTACGACGCTCTTCGACGCGCCGTTTTGAACTCAAACGAACCTGGCCGGGGAAATCCACACAACGAAAAGATCTATATTGCAGCGAGCATATATGATCGGGATGGCAGTCTGGCACGTGGACAATGGGGCAAAAATGTTCTTGAACTGATTGAACTTCTGGGTCCAAACAACACCTACTTGAGTGTTTATGAAAACGATTCCGGCGATGAATCATCAGCCGCTCTTCAGGATCTCGAGAAGAAGGTTCCGTGTAATCGATCCATGGTATATGAGCCACACCTGGACCTCAAACATATCCAACACGTAACGCTTCCGGATGGCTCGGATCGCGTAAAACGGATTGCTTTCCTTGCCGAAGTCCGGAACCGTGCAATGAGCCCCCTTGACGACCCACATATGGAGAGATTCGACAAGTTGCTGTACCTAAATGATGTCTACTTCCACCCTATCGACGTGGTTCAGCTTCTTTTTTCAACTAATGTAGACGAGGATGGAAAGTCGCAATATCGTGCTGCATGTGCCGTTGACTTTATCAACGCGTTCAAATTTTATGATACTTTCGCAACCCGAGACCTAGAGGGATATTCAACCGGTATTCCCTTTTACCCCTGGTTCTCCAACGCTGGGAAAGGTGAAAGTCGACGCGATGTTTTGCAGCAGCGTGATGCTGTCCGGGTTAGAAGCTGCTGGGGGGGCATGGTCGCTTTTGATGCTTCTCTCTTCCAAGCATCGGCGTCATTGGAAACTTCACACGGTGATAAGCGACGCGACCAGTCGCTCAAACCGCGCGCATTTCACCCAGCTCGCTTTAGAGCAGAGCCCGATCAATACTGGGATGCCTCCGAATGCTGTCTGATCCATGCCGATATTCAGATCCCACCACACAAGTCTAAAGAACCTATTGACACTGGAATATATATGAATCCCTACATCCGAGTTGCATATGATACAACTACGCTTTCTTGGCTCGGTGTTACAAGAAGGTTCGAAAGACTTTATTCCTTGCCTCACAACATTCTTAACCACCTAGTCGGCATGCCGTGGTACAATCCACGGCGAGAAGAACTAGTTGGCGAACAAGTCGAACAAAAAGTGTGGTCCCCTGAAAAGGGCGCCTACGAAAAGTTGACTCGAACTGCCGGTACAGGTGGTTTCTGTGGCCGGCGTGCGTTGCAGGTGATGATACCCAACCCGAAGAAAGGACAAAAGAACTGGGAAATGCTCCCCGTCCCACCAGAGTAAATGATACTATGATTTTGTGTTTTATGCCTGCATTTTTGAGAGATATTGTTGACAGTTTTGGCGTTTGTGGTTAACACTGAGTCCATGATTTTTGATTTGCGATGATACCATTAGAACACCTCCAGGCTTTAACCAAAAAGGTTTTTCCTTCGACAAGCTGCAGTATTGTCTTTTGAATACTCCCATGTCTATTGAAGCGGTTGGATTATGAATTGACATTTATTTTCAGGAGCATATTTGGTCTTTTCATGGTTTAGTCGCACACATTTACCCTATTTGGAATATATACTAAATATACTTGCGTTTCAGATTCCCTTGATATCTGGCATATGTGCATCCTGCTACCTATCGCAGAAAGTCCTCATGCAGTTCTCCAATCCATGGGGACCTCTACCTCTATTTAACAAAGGGGTTTGAATTTTTATTTCCAATACCAACTACCGTTTACTAGTGTTTTCCCCTGCTTTTGCCAAATCTTTCAGCGACTGCCGCATACTTGCAAGTCTGTCACTGTTTTGAGGTCTCAAGTCACCACAGAATCTGGTTCATAAGCAAGCTCTTATGAAGCTCGGCATAGCATTCCAGAGCTGTATCAGATTACCTTTGTGTCCTTTTTCTTTTGTCTCTCCCTTCTCTTCTTCATCCATGGATTGTGATTCACCATTTGCAATAATTGCGTTTGTTTGATATATCAGTTCGCTTTCTTTCCGCTACTGTTTATCAAATGCGCTCTTGTTCCTTTCTCAACATAATATTACATTCATTCATTGCTTTTACTAAAGCTCCTGATTATTTCTCCATTGCACAGAGCTTTCATAGAATGGGAGCCAGTTCCATACTCTACCCATTTAGAAGTAGGGAGCTGTGACATCTTCTTCCAAAGGCCCTGGATTTTTACAAATCTCCCAAGCAGAAAATATATCCTGAGAAAGAAGTTTGATGCTAAACCCATCTTATCTGAATCTTGGATTTATTTCCTGCAATTGTTCCTGTGACCTTGTGTCTCAGGTAGTGGTGGCGGAAAGTTTTGGTCAACAACAAATTGACAACAAAGGACGCGATCCTGCAGAAACAGAAAAAATTTATCTAGCACCAATTCTCCCACTTACCGGCCCTTTCACTCATCCTACTATCCTACTAACATATTATCTGCAAACAACCAACTGATGATGGCTCCAACCAAAGTTTCCCCTATTATGGACACGGCCGAGTCAATTGCAGCTGAAAAGAAGGCAGCCCACGTTGCACGGGTCCTATTCGACGCGTTCGACGAATTGGGCAAAACGACAGTTCGTTCAGGCCTGGAAGATAGTCGATGGGCGATTCCTGCGAATGCAAGCCCCGCTCAAAATAGGGATAGACCAGTGATCCGATCTCCGCGTCCGCGTCCGCCAATTTCGGATGAAGGGTCATCTTCGAAAGCCGCGGACATCGACAATACATCAGCCTTTATGGCTGCTCTTCGAACTCGCTCTGCCAAACCGTTTAAAGAATACGAGAACCCAATAGCAACAGAGCCTGAGGGAACTGCGAAAGATGCGGACGTCGATAACATTTCAACCTTTGTGGCTCCTCTTCAAACCCAGTCTACCCAAGCTTCTAAAGAATACGAGGACCCAATAGCAACAGAGTCTGAGGGAACTGCGAAGGATGCGGACGCCGATAACTCTTCAACCTTTATGGCTACTCTTCTAGCCCAGTCTACTCAAACCTCAAAAGATTGTGATGACCCTATCGCGACAAACTCGGATGTTGATAGCACTTCAGCCCTGATGGTTGCTCCTCGAACCCGCTCTACTCCGACGCCCAAAGGATGTGATGACCCAACAACAACAGACTCTAAGGCAATTACAAAAGGCGCGGATGTCAATAACACATCAGCCTTTATGGCTGCTCTTCGAGCTCGCTCTGCTCAGACTTCTCAAGGATGTGTTCGTCCGTTGGCAAAAAACTCTCAGAAAAATGTGCAAGGCACATCTGTCTCTGCCGAAGATAGTGAGTTGTGCTCAAATTTCTCTATCTTGTTATGGCTTTAACGCGCCTGTAGTATCTGCTGCAACAGAATTAGAAACGTCGACTAAAGACCTGGTTCCAACGGCTCCAGAGCATCAAGCTGATGCAAAATTCGTACCTACGTCCACAGGGAATTCCACTACTGGCCAAAGCAACTCCGGAGCTCCCGTTCCAGTTGCAAAAGATTTGGCAAATGAAACCAAAGAAAACCGGGAAGATCTCGATTACTTCAGCAGCTGGGGCGAGCCTGCACCAAGGTCAAGACCACGTAAGAACAGACATTAAAAAGATCGTCAATTGATAGCGGTTATTCTGATACAACCCATTTATCTAGATGCCGAGATTCGAAAAATTATACTATCACCGATCCCAGATGCCCTTGCTTCTTTAAGTAAAATTCTCTCCCTCGTTCATGGAGGCCGTGTTGAATCCGTGCAATACTTCCCACAGTCAAAGTCTGCACATGTTTTATTCTGTGAACCGGCGGCCTGCAAAGCTTACTACGGAATGTATCCGAACGGGATAGACATGACCGTGAATGGGCGCAAGGCTACAATCTTCGTGGATCAGTCTAAGGAGGTGGACGTGGTTAACTCTCGCCTTCAAGAATCTCTGGCGTTGGGGGCGACTCGTGTTGTCCGCGCTGTCGGTGCAGATCTGACTCTAAACATGCAGAATCTAGCAGAACTACCAAAGCAGCTAAATTTCAAGTTGGAAAGAATTATCGACGTGTTTGATGCGTCCTCTGTAAGTTGCGTCTTGAACCTTCACGTCACTCCGATTGTTATTTTCCTTGCTTGGAAGTCCTGATGAAGGAACTGTCTAATGGGATGTATAGCGAACGCGAACCGTTACCTTCCGTCTCTGTTCAATTGATAATGCAGTCCGCCTACGTTCATACCTACTCCGCCAGGATGATTGGGAGCAAGCAAACGTGCAGTTTGGTTCCGACCCGTAGGTTTTTATAAGCTTTGCCTGAGTTTTTTTTCAAGATACCTATGTGATTTGTCCTTGTGTTCATTAGCTAACTGGGCGATCTCATTCAACAAATTCTAGTTGCGAACTTGCCACGGGAATCCACGGAGAGTAAAGCACCAGGACAACTCAACATCTTGCAGTTTTTTTAGTCAATTAGGAATAACTTATGAGGGCATGCATGGATGACAAGGATGCGTAGGCGGGCCTCAAGATTGGTATAACAGGAGCCTCTCGCTTAAAAACCAGTTTTGAATTTACTTTTTCAGAGTTGTCAATATGCAATAAGTAAAACAGAGTGTCATCGAGTTTCCTAGTTGGGTTTGCGACAATGCAAGATGGTTTGATATATGTTGGTATGTATTGAGCAGTGATAATGGCGAGAACGGGGGTCCTTGGCTGCGGAATCTGGCAACTTGGAGAAGTGGGATTCAAGAACTTCATGCTTTTAATTCTTCACTGCCACCTGGCACCTGTTGTAAGCTATAGACAATTAGTGAACTGATTAACAACCAACAATTTGTTCACTTCTTTTTGCGTTGGGGGCTCGGCGTTGCTCGGGGAAAATTCCTGGCGCATCTGCTCAATATCAAACAACAACACCTTTTTTTGTCATCATCCCTATTGTTCCCATCCTCCCGCTCATCCAAACATGAAGCAAGAGCCCAATGGCTACTGTAACCATATGTACATACAGCATGAAACGGGAGCTGTAGTCTCCAGCTCTTCTTTGTGTGGTTTCATTTGTCCCACCATAACCAACAAAACCTGCTCAGACCGCCTCTTCCAAGTTGATTCCAACTGGAGATGCCACTAGTTAAAGTTAAGTTGGTTGACAAGAGGTTGCTTTGATCCTTTCACAAGATTTTCTGTTCTGCAACAGACTTCTGTTTGTTTTTCTCGCTCTTGTTGCCCTGTTCTGCAAATGGGGGAAAGGTAACGTCAAACTGTTCCAACTCTCCAAGTATGTAGTGAAGTCATAACACAGCAGTTAATTTGCAAAGGACAATAGCGTAGTTCGCTAACTTTACCAGTTTCGGAGCATAAGGATCCCTGACCGTCACCCAGCCCACACAGAAGCCTTGGCTCCGATCATCCAACTGTCTCCAGTGCTTCCAGTGATTCAATGAGTGGTCCGATCGACCTGGGTGGCCGCGAAGGTGTGGCCCTGGTACCCCTACTTTACAGCACCCGCAGCTTCTTGAACTTTTGGCCTTGCCGACGGCTAACTATCCTGGATTCTCGATCAGCACTCCTTTTCGCCCCCTGGAGGAGACAAGCGCAAAGCCACGTTACAGTGGGGTTCTAGATCCGTTTTCAGACGAGAAAAAAAAATTCGCCTTGGCGATTGTTGGTCACTAGAGTATGGATGGAGATGGGGAGAAGGCAGGGCGACTGATACGCTATCTCACACCCAAAAAAAAAAAAAAGAAGAATGCAGGGTTGACAATCTTTTGTGCCTCGCATGTTCAATTCAACCGCTCAGTCGGGAAACCAATGCCGCCCAAGGGAAAAACAAGCGATTCAGGTAATGCAAGCGGTGTTTGGTAGGTTGAGTCGTTTGGAACTTTTTTCTCCTGAGCAAATCTCCCCTGTGCATAGGAGGTAATTAAACATTGCCGGTCAGGAGATTTGGGCAAAAAGCAGCAGCACCTGTGAGGCCTTCCCTGGCAGATGTGCGCTCAATTGCTACAATGACAGTGCATTTGGCGGTTCAGCTATTTCGGGCGACTTTCATTGTCCGACACAGACCTGTGTGACCAGGATGCAACAGCTGCATGCCTGATATAAAGGGTAAGATGTCACATTCCATGGATGAAATGTGGTCAGACCAATTGGAGGGGTACCGAAGATATGCCGAGATATATCATAAAACACAAAGGACATGATCGTGGAGAAGGTGAAGGTGAAGGTGAAGGAGATAAGTGCAGTAGAGAAGATTTCTATCATGTTTTTGTTGATCTTGGGAGAAATCTTTAGGCTTTGAGGCTCTTTCACCAGTTTGAAAAAAACTGCAACGATCAAGGGTCACAGGGGCCGAGTGGAGACGCATTCACGAAAGCTCCAGACATATTGCCAAGCCTTGATCAGGGAAAGGAGCTGTACTAATTGCCGAAACTTATTTTACACCACTACGCTCCTGTCCGAGAATGGTCATCGTTTTGTGGCGCAACGGCCAGTCAGATCATATCTGGAAGGCCGGGGG